>JASDQU010309821.1:8853-63752 GCA_032191745.1 Picea mariana | reverse complement strand
TGTAGATGATATTATTTTTGGTTGCACTAATGAATCATCTATCCAGTGGTTTGCTAACTCTATGCAAACAGAATTTGAGATGTCCATGATAGGAGAACTGTCATATTTTCTTGGTTTACAAGTAAATCAGAGTTTTGCAGGAATATTTATCTCTCAAGAAAAATATTTGAAAGAGATGTTGAAGAAATTTCAGATGGAGGATTCCTCTCCTGTTAGCACACCTATGGTGGTTGGTTGCAAGCTCAGTAAATATTATATTTCACTGGATGTTGATCAAAGGACATATCACTCTATGATAGACAGTCTTCTATACATCACAGCATCACGTCCTGATATAATGCAAGCTGTTGGAATGGTAGGTCATTATCAGTCATCTCCTAAACAAAGTCACTGGGTATATATCAAAAGGATATTCAAATACTTGAAGGGAACAATGACTTATGGTCTATGGTATCCCAGAAATCAGAATTTTCAGTTAAATTCTTATTCAGATGTAGATTGGGCAAATTGTGTGGATGAAAGAAAGAGCACCAATGGAGGTGCCTTCTTCCTGGGTGACTCATTGGTAGCATGGGTTAGTAAGAAGCAGTGATCTATTTCCTTATCAACTACAGAAGCAGAGTGCATTGTTGTTGCTACTTGCTGCACTCAGATTTTGTGGATGATTCAAACTCTTGCAGATTTGAAGGTAAACTATACTGATCCAATTACAATTCACTATGATAACACTAGTGCCATTAGTGTCTCCAAGAATCCTATTCTTCATTCCAAGACTAAGAATATCCCATTAAAATACCATTCTCTTAGAGAACAAGTCACAAACAGAGTTGTTCAGCTGAATTATATCCCTTCCACAGAACAAATAGATGATATCTTTACTAAATCGTTAGCAGCGACCCCTTTTGAATATCTTCGTCAAAAGTTGGGGGTTATAACTTATTTCGTCTATTCTATTCACCTGGTCAGGGGGAGTACTTATTGAATATCTATTGTATTTCTAAGCTGCTCATAGTTGACAGGGGGAGTATGTACTACAACAGCTCAGGGGGAGCATGTTTCTTCTTTGACATTGATGTCAAATGGGGAGAAAGTGTGGTAATTTCAAGGATGTTACAGTGGTATAGTTGGATGTTCTTCAAGGGTTTGCCATCAATGCAAAAGGGGGATATTGTTGGCATGTTTTTAGACAGAGGAAAAGTATGCGTGTTTGTCATTGATGGCATGTGTTTGTCACTGATGGCAAATATCAGCATGATCAGATGGTGAAGATCAGCACGATCAGTAGCATAGTGATAATGGAAAGATCAACAGTGTAATCTCAGAAGGAGGAAAACAGTCAAAGCACGACAAAGGTTTCATTTCATAGTTTCGCAGATTGGAAAATCCAAGGAAAGAGGTTCAAACTCGCAATATGTGAAATCGCGATAACAATCTTGACCATTGATTCAAGAAGGACACATGGTGAAATCGCGATAATATATGGACCATTGGTTCCATAGAAAACATGGAGAAAGATCATTCTTTCACTGACTGGAAAGTCAAAGGAGTGAAGTGCTCGTTTGATTTGCGAGTGATCATATCTCAAGGTCACATCGTCGAAGGCTTAAGGGAAGGAGCTAATTGCTAAGCTCCATCTCGGCATTCACAACTTGAAGCATCAAGACCCTTCATCACAGGAATTGTGATATGCGAGATCGCGATGAGATCTGGACCATCGAATCATCAGAGATCTCGACTGTTGATCAGGATCGATGAAGTTTATAAGTTCATGAAATACGAAGCACCTTTTGGCGCAGCTTGTGGTCACCGCTGGTGGTCACATGAGGGAAGAAGCGATCAGTGCTAAGCTCCATCTCGGAGTCTCAGCGATCGCGACTTGGAGTGTCAAGATCCTTTATCACAGGAATGCCAAGATGCAAGATCATGAAATTCAAATTCTGGTTAGCGCTCAGTCACAGCCAGTGGGCATATGGGATAAACGCGAAACCCTGCAAATTTAATCCAATGGTGTAGAAGAATTTGAATATAATCGGAGGGATGTTGTTGAACTTCACAGTTAATTAATCAGTTACAATTCAGTTAGCAAAATTGATTCATGATTCTTGATCGATTGGTGATTCAGTTGCTGAGGCATTTTTGCCCAAGAATATTCAAGGTGTAACTGATGAGGCATGTGTGAATAAAAGGATATATGAAGTGATTGTGCATAGTTGTCTATTCTGACTGAAAAATGAGTTGAACTGTAGAAAGGTAAAACTATAGCATGCGTAGTGTGAAGAAAGCTCAGTGATAAGGAACAAAAGCTGAACAGAAGAGAAAAGGTGAAGAGAGCAGAATGTGCACATATCAAAAAACATGAGAAGGGCAGAGAAAGAATAGATAGACAGAGATAGCAAGTCAAGCCAAATATGAACAGAGAAGAAGAATAGTGTAGCAGAGAAGAATTACAGAACAGTGAATAAGTGGTAAGAATTGATTTATCTATGTTGTTGGTTATTCAATCATTTATTTGTAATAAGGGTGGTAGGGCAGTGCTAGGGAGGATTGTTGTCCTTAGAGGTTCAAGTGGGTGCTTGAACATAGGGAGTTGTAGCTTCCATCTGGTTGCAGCCAGAAAAACCAGGGTGGCAAGGTGGTGCAAGGGAGAACAATTGTTCTATGTTATACAGGTTGGTGCCTATGTGACTGGAAGTTGGTGCTTCCATCCAGTTGGTGTTGGAACACTTAGGGAGTTGTTGCTTCCTTCTAGTGGGTGCTAGAGAAACCAGAGAGTTGGTGCTCTCAAACAAGTTGGAGCTTGTAAAACAAAGGTAGTAGCCTCACATTGAGTTGGTACTCAATTATAGATGATGTACAAAACTTAAAAGACTACCTATCATTTCGAAGAAGAAGAAGAGGTTTTCTCCCTTTATGGGTTTCCTCATGAAAATCTGCCTCTATGTATATCTTATGTGTGAGTGATGCTCATTGATTATGTTGTCCATATGTAGTATATTATTGATGGTCACTTGGAGAAATATTAAAAATGGTTTAATTAAATTAAGATTGTTTAAGCACAGTGACAACTGATTCACCCCTCCTCTCTGTTGTCTTAGTAATTTCAACAGGGCCAACCATATATGTGGAGACACCATGCTGTTTATGATTCTCGACCTCGCAGTGTCATTGTTTCTCTAGGGGGTCATCTCTATAGAATACCAGATGTAGTTTTGGCTACTGTTCCACCTAAATAGTGCCGCAAGGTAGTATCTCAAACTACAAAATTCAGCTTCTTCACAATATGTTCAAAAGGTGAACAGAAGGATACTGCAATCACTACAGCCTCGACCCAAGCACCTTCTATCCAACAGAAGTAGCTCAAAAAGATTGCAGCAAAGTGTAAAGATTCCTTCTGCACAAAATAATCTCATGTATCACGAATGGTTAAAAAGGTACAACCCTTCCAGCCACATGTTCGTGAAAACCTTCAACAAGCTAAGCAGTGCAACTTCTCCAACAAGGAAAGCAGCTCATCAAGATGTAGATTCAGTAGACGCTTTTCCCTCTCCCCTGGGAACTCAACGCAATGGAAACCATTTCTTCCTAAGGAGGGAGGATTGATCCAGGTGGATATTGGTGGCCACCCACCTTTTCCAACTAGCTTAAAACAATATTTTGACAATTTTGGTAATTTACTATTTTTAGCAGTTTTTAACTTCTGGGGCCATTTTAAGGACCTAAACGATGTTTTTTGGGAAAACAAGTTTACAAAATAAAAGTTCCTTCGATATTGCACCTAAAATGAATATCCACGATGATAGCTTTCCAACGGGATATCATGCACCTAAAATGGAGATCGTATGCAAAAGTTACGACCCCAGGAAGTTGATGTACTAACTTACCCAAACGGGGCCCACATGACTTTTGGCACTTCATCTCCTAGGGTTAGGTTTTTGGATGTCTAGATTTTTTGGCATTCCTGTCTATTGTAAAAATGCCTTCAGATCCTCATTGTAATCATCTTCTTGCGAATGCGAGTAGCCGTCACATCTCTTCTCAGAGATAAGTTGCCACCATTCTAGTGAGTCTTTCACTCTATATTTTTACAGCCTCTGTACATTTATTTCATTAATATAAATTGTGTATTACTTTATCTCTATGTTTATGGTTGCATCTTTGATACATTTCTATTATATTATTGGATATCTATGATATCTCTGTGCATTTCTTTATTATATCTCCACTCTCATTTCATGCCAAAAATAATCTGAATCAAATTCAAACCTGTAATTGGTCAAATTTGAAGTCAACATAAGGCTATGGTTGACTGAGTGAAAATGGTTAAATAAATTTCCCAATTTGTGAAGGAATTGAAGAAACTTTCATACTGGAAATGTTGAACAACTGTGCACACAAGTAATTGGTGGATCTATAGGTTGAGTTTGTGTTTAGTGGAGTAAAATTGAATAAATTTAATGGTTGCAGAGTGGCCATGGTGAAATGGGATGAAATTGGGCAAAAGCCCCAATTTCCTGTAGCTAAATAATGGCAAATTGAAAGTGAAAGAGTCGAATTTGAAAAGAAACAAACAAACATTTATGTGCAAGCCCTGATTTGGTCGTATTGAGACTAGTCATAGAGCTCTAATGATGACCCAATAAGGAATTTCATTTTTGGGTGAATTTGAGCATTTTTGGAATTTTGGAAAATAGGAGAAATTGGAAAATTTTCGGTATTTTTATATACGTTGACATCAGCANACTTCCATGGTGGCTGGTACATGGAGGTAGGGAGGTAGAAATGACTAAGTGTTGGGACTTCTCGATCAAACTTATGAAATGAAGGATTATGAGTCTGCGAGACCGCAAAGATGAAAATGGTTAGGTATGGGAACTCTTCTGATGGAAATATGAAAGGGAGAGTTATTCCTTCATGATTCTGCAAGTCCGTGAATCTGTGAGTCTGTGATTCCGCATAGATGAAAATAATCTAAGAATTGAGAATTTTGGGCGGACTCATGAAAGAAAGAATTTTGATACATTATTGGAACAAAATTGTACATAATTTCAAGGATATTGTTAAATTATTTTATCCTAACAAATTTTGTTGGTTGCACATTTTGTAGAGTTAGAAACATTTATATCATAACAGGATCACCACAAAGTTAAAATTATGGAAGATGCACAAGAGGCTTACAACCATGAAGATGATATCATAGGGATGTATGTTAATATGGGCATAGAAGGTACATGTAACCTTCAGGACAAAAAATATTAATTGTCTTGCAACTTCATCAGTCTGTACCTAGCATCATGGAGCTCAGCTGAGGGTAAAAATTGGCTAGAGTGTTCAGAATATATTTATGAAGGGATCCAATTGAGCTCCTATCAATTTGCAAAAGGAGCAATTTTAAGGATGCGTAAGCACAGTTTAGAGTTGCACAAGGTTGAAAGGTGGATAAAAGGAGTTTCTGGGTAATATTCAAATGACCATAACTTTCTACTCAAAACTCAGAATTGAGAAAGAAAGAAGTCATTGGAAAAGTATGGGAAAAAGGAGTCCATGTAATCACCCAAAATTATGATATGAGCAATGGAATTCACAGGAATCCAGAAATAATATTTTGGGTGACCATAAAGAGGAAAAATTGTGCATATGTTACCAAAATTGTATATTGGGGTTGTATGCTTGCATTAACCAAAATTTATCCAGAAATTTTATAATTTTTCTCTTATATCGTAAATGTGTAGCAAGAAGAGACTAAAGTTGATGATAAAAGAGAGAAAATTGTCTTTACAAAAGTGGTATTTATCAAAGTGGTATATTTAGGTATGAGGAATAAGACAAGGACAATTCTTCCAAATGTGGAATGATTGTTTGAAGAAGCTACCAGTTGAAGATGTCTATATACTCAGTGAGTAATATAGAAGAATTTAGGATGACATACAATTGGGGATGCTAAGAGAGGAATCATATATGTTTCATGATAAAGCATGAGAAATGGGTATGCATGGAATTACGACCATGGAGGGGTGGAGAGATTTCTTTCATAATAGGTGAGAAGGTTAAAACTTGGCAAAGGTACTCAAGGAAAGAGTGATATGATGAGAATATTTCACAAGATGATCATAGGCCCAAGACTGAAGAGTATGGAGATATGAGTCTAGGTGCAACCATGAAGGCTTGATAAGCCAAGGATAATTTTTATCAGGGTAGTGCAGTGGAAGCATGGTGTGAATGTTAGAACTTCAGGGGTGAAGTAATGACAAGATTGTGTGCTAAGAAGTGCCAACATGTGCATAAGAAATTTATTATGTACATATTGGATCCATAGGAATGAAATCAAGTTCTAAGGAAGGGTTTTTCCATACAAGGAACAAATATTCTAGGGTGGATTCATGTTCTTGAACATATTAGTATAATGGAAATAAGGTTTTTCAAGGGCTATTAATGAGGAACCATGAAGAAGAAAATGATTATATGCTTGGTATTTAATGCAAAAGAAATAATCCAAGGAGAATCTATATCAAGTGGAACAGAGCCATAAGTGACATTCCAAGGGTGGAAAGTAACACTGAAATATATGATGGAAAGTAAGAGCAATGCTAACTCCTTCTAGATATTTCTATGCAGTTGGAAAAGAAGACATTGTGTAGCATTGAAAAATCCTGAAATTGAATATGCAAGTCAAGATTAAAACCAAATGACCAAGAAAAGAGAAAAGAATGGTTCAAGCTACCACAAGGGTTGAAGTGTTCAATCAAGGAAAGGTTGAACCAGTTTAGTCCAGAAAAGTAAATGGAGAGTGAAGATCTAAAGTCAATAAGAGAGCATGGCTAGAAATGTAATTTGGCCAATGATTATAGTGAGAGCACAAAAGGGATGCATGAATCCAGTGAGACTTAAGGAATATCCAGAAACAAGAAGGAAAGTTGTACATGAAGGAAGAGGTTTCTACAATTACTATAGCAACAATTATATATGGCTTGTTAGATAGCCATACATAGTACAGAAAATGGAATGCATTTACATTTATGAGCATATTGGTGAAGCAGTATTAGTGCATATAATATGCATTAGTGAATGTATTTTGTTAATATGTATATAACATGATAAATACTAGGAGTATTCTATTGTTATATACATGATTATGAATGTTGATAATGTTGGCTATTGTGCTAGAAAGGCGTTTATTGCATGATTTCAAGTGTTGTTGATGGTGCTACTGCATATGGGAGACATCCATATGAAGGAATCTCCTACTAATACCAGCTATCTAGGTAGCATTAAATTTATTTAAATGGAAGCTATGCAGGTATGAGTTTTACGAAATTTTATTGCATAATTGCTAAAGGAAAATTTAGTAAGAACTTCCTTAGCTAGAGGTTATTTTATCACATTATTGTATTATTTGAATGCATTAATGGGAGTAAGATACCACTAGATGTGGTAAAGGCCCGAGGCATGTAATAATTATAAAATATTTTTAAATTTTGAATGCATACAATGGCATAGTAGAAAGTCATGTTAATTTGCATATGAGCTAATAACCAAAGCAGTACAAGGTATGACCTTGTTATAGGAATGGATGCCAGAAAATATAGTCATGTATGCGACCATCACATGGTTGGTTATGGAATGGCTTGGTTATGTAAAGACTATGTACCACACATTTATCCAATGAACTTCCTACTTCTAAATAATGTTGGACTGCAACATTTTTGGCTAGCACTAATGAACACCACATAATTATATTCCTGGTGTAGTGTTCGGGTTGAAAAGGAAGGCATCCAAATAGTTGAGTAAGCCATAGGAAGTGTATGGAAAGTGTGTCAAGGCATTGGCCAGAATTTCCAATTTATCAATGGTGAGATACATGACTTAGATATAGAGCATTCTGAAAATAAATGCAAAGGTTCTTTGAATATATATGAATTGAGAGTTGCACTCATGCATAGTAAGTGGTAGAGTTGCACTTATGAAAGATATAATTTTTATGCTTGAATGCATTTGTTGAATGTTTTTTTGTGAATTTACGCATATATGTTATCGAATGGAAATGAGTATGCTAACAACTGAAATGTTACAACTATTACTAACTCATGGAGTTGAGAACATTTCAGGGGATGTTAGACATTTCAATAGGAAATTTGCAAGTCAAGTAGTCACATGAGAATTGACTATAGGAAATTTCTATTCAGGAAACAAAGTAATAATAGATAGGGAAAGGAAAGTACAATTGTTGAAAATTTTCTATGCATAGAATGATAATTCATTCTATTTAATAAATTGTTTGATAATCGTGATTGAATTGTTAAGTGTAGACAATTTGAAGATCACTTTGTAAGCCTTTGGTACATATTGAAATGAAATTATATTATATAGGAAATACTGATAATATGTTGGTTGAGTGTAATGTGGAAGCATTGTAGGAAAATTAGTCTCCAGTATGGTGCTGCAGAAGGTCATAATAAAGACTGATGCCCATTGTTGCAACTACCAAGAAAATAATGAGATAGAACTTCATATTTTTGGAAAAAGTTGAATTTCCTTATGAAAAAAATTTGAATTTCTACATGAAGTTTTATAATGTTGTCTCATAATGAATGTATGTGTGTGATATAGAGGAGATAATATTTAGTGAAGATGAAATGATTGGGAATAAAGGTTACTATTGGGACATTGAAGTCATATGATTTCCAAAAATATAGATCCTTAGTGGGGATCTGGAGATGAACTGAAGCTCTCCTTGTGTGTGAAATCCTTGGAAATATGGATCATTGAAGGATTGTACATTAGAAAAAGGATGCATGGGCCTAGAAGGATGAGTGCAACAAGGAAGAGGCATTTCAAGAATGGTACAATGGTTGAATTATTTCATGAAGCAATCAGTGGAATAGATCAAAGGCCTTCCAACTGAAGTATGAAGACATGAATATGATGCTTGACAAGTAGATCACCAAGGAGACAACAAGATTATAATAGCAAAGGCTAGGATATTTTTGAATAATTTTGAATTGTGGAGAAAGAAGGAGACTTTCAAGTGCATCTGGTGTGCATATTGGACCAGAAGGCCAAGCAGCTCGAGAATCGAGCTGTAGGGATAATAAAGGTCCAATGGACCTGGTATAGTCATGGGGATGCAACTTGGGACCATGAAGACACTATGAGGATAGAGTACCCACATATTTTTGAAAGCTATTGAAGTTTTGATTGTATGTATGTATATACTACACTAAGGACAATGCATAAATAAGGGGGGGGGGAATGTAATACCCCTAGGTCGAACCCCAAATGTACATATAAATGTAAGTGAACATATAGGCTGGTGAGCTAGGATATTTTTGGCCAAAAGTGTCTATGTTGTAATACCCCAAGTAGATTCCCAGTTGTAAATGTAAAAATGTTTTATAGGCTGGTGAACTAGGTTTTTATAGGCTAGAAGGCTTATGTGATTATTAGGCCAGAGAGCCTAGAAGATAAATTCCAGTGAGCCTATTATTGTAATATGTAAACACTCAAATTATGAATGAAAACACACCATTTCTTCAGATTAATCATGTAAAAGAGTATGGGGGGATAAACTCCACTAGAAAGGGAAAGGGGGGCTAAGATTCTAGGAAGGGGCTTTAAGCTAGGGGGATTAATCCCAACGAAATATTATATTAGTATTCCTTAAATATAAATTAATGGATATGAATAAATCCTAAGTTCTAAATTAGGGACAAGGTAGTTCCTTGGGTGCCAAGTGTCTTAAAGGACACATGCATACATATATTGGGGGATATAGTGCGAAGGGTAGGATTATAATTTTTCGGGATGATGATTCCTTCATGGGGGTAGCTTTGAATCATACCATATAGTACTGGAATGCAACGAGGAACTTGTACATGTACTGGTTAGATCAAGAGATGGATTGAAGAAGCAGGTTGTCAATACTATAAGATTGGAAGAAGTGGGTTGTCATTCCCGTGAGCATTCTCTCCAAGTGAGAGAAATGTTGGGAATTGATTTTCCAAGGTTCCAAACTATATTTATAGAGCTCTAAGAATTCCTTTTCGGCCTATTGGTGAAGCCCCAGAAGGGAAGTGGGGAAGCTGAGGGACTGTTGAGCAAAGAAGGGGCACACTCCCTAGAGTGGGACATGCATGTGGGGAATGAGTGACTGCAGGTTTTTAGTTTGATTAGGAACATATGTTTGATTTTTTATGTTGTTAAAGAGACCTTATCTTGGTTAGAAACACTTTACCCAAGTGGAATTTAGCCCCATCTCGGGGGTGACCCACTGCTGAGAGTTATGAATAGTGTGGTCTAAGGCTGGGAGGAACTGGAAGGTATGCATGCAGTTGGTGTTTATTTCCTAAGATAAGTCTCATTCATGTGATTATTTCAATTATTGTGTGTGTGTTTGTGTGTGCAATTACAAGTTTCTGTCATGGAATATTTGTTGTTAAATTCTATATATGAATTCTTATTATTTTTTCTTAACTCTGTTCATATGAAGAATTTATTATTTTATTTGATGGTATCAGAATTCATAATTTTGTGTTGCACGGCCTAGATCGGGGCTAGAAACATTACAAGAGAAAATTTGTTGAGTCCCAGATAATGGGGGATGTTACAAATTGGTTTCAAAGCTCGAAATTTGGATGTGGCATTTCCCAGCATGGTGGTTGGGGATGTTATAGAAAGAATAACGAACCAACATATGAAATTTTAATCACATGTACCTAGATATCATGCCTCTATCTCCTGAAATATTAATGGTATGAAACATGCTATAAAATAAGTTATAGCAAAAAATGTCAAACTAACCTGAAACTGATTTTGCAGCTTTCCCCTTTTGGGATGATATCCAATCTTTTCTCATCCAATTCTTCAAATTTTATTACATTTTTCACCCATACACTTTATATCAATACTTCCTATTTTTATGATTTATCATAACCCTTCATGAAGGGACATGTTAGTTCAAAAAGACACGCCATTAATTAAATAATTAATTTTCTTTTTTTATTTCAATTTTCCAAATACCATGGGAAAATACTATGGGCTTCCAAACCCATGGGTTTGAAACCACCATTTCACCTTTTGCCTTTTCATGTGCACCCCTTTTTTCAATATACTTTTAAACCTTTATATAAATCAATATTGGAAATGTTGTGTGTTTTTGTAAAGATATAATATGACATTAATGTCAACATTAATCCTTTGACATCAATGACAATAATTCCAACAATCTTCCCCTTTGTCATTGATGGAAATTCTACAAAGAAATACATATTCCATCAGGCATAGAAAGAATTCCCCCCTGTCTAAAAATCTCCCCATTTGAATAGCAAAGGGATGCTCCCCCTGAGCTCATGTTTCTCCTTAAGAAGATATTGATGAGATGGATAATACTCCCAATTTCTATCCATGATATTCAAATGTCTCATTGGGAAGGGGTTTTGTTAAAATATCTACAATCTGTTCTTTGGTGACAATATATTCCAACTTTAGAATATATTATGCTAATTTTTCTCTTAAGAAATGATACTTTATTGGAATATGATTTTTTTTTAGTGAATAAAAGAATTCTTGAAATATTTATTGCACTTGTGTTGTCACAAATTATTGATATTAGATGATCATATTCTACCTTAATATCTATCAGTGTCTCCTTCATCCATAGAACTTGTGTGCAACATGATGTTGCTGCTATATACTCATCCTCTACTATGGATAGAGAGATTGAAGGTTGTTTCTTTCTCAACCAAGACACTATATTGTTTCCCAGAAAGAATGATCCTCCACTTGTACATTTCCTATCAACAACTTTTCCTACCCAATCCATATCTGTATATGTTGTTAGAGTAAAATCGTCAACACTTGAGTACCACAATCTAAATTCCAAGGTGCACTTTTTGTTCATATTGAAACCATGCAACCAATCCTACTACTTCAATAATGTCTGACCTAGATGTTTTCACATATTGTACGTTGTCAATCATTGACCTGTACAATGTTTGATTTTCTTCAAGAGATTCATCATCTTTTCTCAACTTACAACCTATGATCATGGGTGTGTTGACTATTGCACAATCTTTCATTTTTAATTTCTTCAATTTTATCATAATAAAACTCAACTTGGAGGAAAAACAATTACATAGCACAAAACCTTCCCCCTTTAATTTTTTCTAATTGCAAAAACTACTCAAAATCAATACAAAAACACTCCTAAATAATTATGAACATTGTCACCAACAACACAAGATAATAATTTTGTGTCAATCCAGACATTCTCTGTATTCAACATAAGAAATAGTACATCTCCTACAATAGTCAAACATGGGTCGATCAGTCTCGACAAGTCCAAGAAAAATTCGAGTCAACAAGAAGACATCAGTTGGGTTCAAATATCAACAACTTCAAGTATTCCCCCCTTGATGGATCAATACGTATCATTATTTGTTCTCGTAAAAAATTCTAGTCAACAAAAAAACCAATCATCATCATTATTATGGTATTCTAAGGTCTTAGTGTTATTTTCAAACTTCAAAAATTGATGATATTATCTAAGGTTTTAGTTCTATTTTCAAACTTCAATCTTATATTCAACTTAATAGTTGTTTTCACTGGTTCCTTTCTTAAGGAAACAATTTCATATTCTATCTTTTCATATTTTTCTTCCTTTTCCTTTAGCTGTATTATTACCACTTATTCTATCATTATTTCCTCTTCTAATTGAACCTTTAGGTTCATGATAGTCTTTCTTATTTATTCAAGGCTTTGTGACAATTTGGATTTTGAATCACGATCCTCTTCTTCATATTTTTTCAACTTCTCCTTTTGTTTCAAATTATTTTTCGTAAGCTTCTTTATTTCACTTAAGGAACACATGAGTCCTTCAATATCCACTTCCCCATTAGTTTTGGCATTTTTCTCTTCTTCTAAATCCATCATTTCTTTCACTTTGTCTTCATCAATATTTGTTTCGATTGTCGTAAATAGAGTTTTTTCTCTATCACTATCGAAACTTCTTTCACGACTTTCTTTAAACTAGTCACTAACCCCTTTTGAGTAGATCCTCTTCTTCTGCTTATAAGAGTTCTTCTTCTTTCCATGCTTGTCCTATTTGTGGTTCTTTTTGTGTTGTTGATGTTTTCTCCCTTTCTTTACATTATGGTATTCTTCATCATCACTACTTTCATCATTTGCATATGGACACTTACATCAAAATGTCCTACTTTTCCACAATTAAAGAATTCAAAGGGTAGATTACATTTGTATTTGACATATTCCTTTTTAATTTTTCTCACAAAATGTTCTTCCGCTTAATCTAATTCATTTTCTAAGTTATCTCTTGATTCATGCTCTTTATATTCTTTAAGGATTTGAAGGATGATTATTTCTTTGATGGATTTTCTTTCTCTTTCCTCATTTATATGTCATGAGGATCACATGCAATTCATCCATATTTCATGAATCAAGATCCTTCATTTCTTTAATGGCATAAAATATTAAGGGGAGTGACCTTAAAAAAATAAATTACAATCATCAATTCTTCAACCTTTTCACCAATTCCTATGATGGTGCTAACAATTTCATCCACACAAAGGAGATAGGATGCAACATTTTATTTGTCTTTCATTTTCAAACTCTCGAACTTCCTTCTACAAGTTTGGCACTTTGAATTATTTATTCGAAATTGGTTTTCATTGATGTCAACCCAAGAAGAAGCAATCAAGTGAATAAGCCTACATATGACCAAGATCAATATTGCAAGATGGAGATTGTTGAAACCATTATTTATGACCTTAATTTGGATATCCTATATTTGAGGGAATTTTTACCCTACATAAATAACTCAAATGGAAGAAAACATTACATGGTTATAAATCTTATTCCAAGACCTTTCTAATTGTATATGGAAGTCCCTCTAACTCCCAAGGGATGAGGAGATATGATTTTTTCCATCCAACAACCCAGCTAGAAAATTGAGGACAATTTAGCCAGGTCGGCCTAGAAACTAAAAATAGGGGCATAACTACTATAAATACATGATTTTGTTTGGAATTTTTATGGCATCCAATCTTGTGATCTCTTAGCACAAGTTTGGAGTGAAGGAATTGGGAGGATAATGAGCTCTTATGAAGGATATTTTCTAGTCTTATGGTGATGTTTTGATCATTGTTATGGGTTCGCTATAGTATGGAAAGTTGATTCTTTGCACAATGTTTTATGTGGTTGTCGGGGTTTATGTGTGGACCTATGTGGACCTAGGATGTCTATGTGGGCCCAGTTTCTATGTGGATCCAGTTTCTAAGTGGACCCAGTTTGATGATGATAATGTATCAATGATAGTCACAATGACAATGGTAGTGACAATGATAGTCTATGTGGACCCAGTTTCTATGTGGACCTCGTTTCTAAGTGGAACCAATTTTATGATTATGACATATTAGTGACAGTGTCAATGACATGTTGATTCTATCATTTATATTCAAGAGTGGAAGGAAGGGGTAAGGAAAGGGGGTTGGATCCTCCTTCTAGTTGGAGCTAGAAAATATAGGGAGTTGTAGCTTCCTTCAGGTTGGAGACTATAAATATGGGGTTGGAGCCTCCTTCCAGTTGGATCTGGATAATCTTGGAAGTTGTAGCTTCCTTTGAATGTAATATTTTATTATATAAGAAAACATTCAGTGGATTTTCACTTATATCTATTTTTCATTGTGTATCTCTTCTTCTTCTCTTTATTCGATATATTATTTGATTGAAAAGTAAAGTTATAAAAGTGATAAATTGTACTTGATACTAATTCACCCCCCTCTCAGTATCAACAATTGGAATCAGAGTAGGTTAACTTCAACACATTTTAATCACTGGAAGGAATATCGTGAACAAAGATGGAAGGCCAAGGCCACATTCCAAATGGGATTCCACCATTTGATGGAAACAATTATGTATGTTGGAGAAACAAACACAAACTTACTTGACATATTTAGGAGTGGATATTTGTCTCTCGGTTGTCAATGGATATAAAGTTCCAAAAAATACTCCCATTGATCCAGATGAGAATAAATCAATGAGATGAAATGCAAAGGCCAGACATGTTATTCTAGGCAGATTGACACCAACTATTTCTAGCAAGGTGATGAGTTGCAACACAACTAAATAGGTATGGGACAAACTTAAAAACATCTATGAAGGTGATCCTAAATTCAAGAAGGTCAAACTTCAATGACACAGAGCATAGTTTGAAAATTTTAAAATGGATGAAAAGGAATATATTGAAACCTATTTACTCAGAGTAGATGAAGTTATAATGCTATCAGAGGACTATGATAAGAACTAAATGAATCCTTGGTTGTATAGAAAGTGTTAAGATCATTTCCTATGAGATATGATGCCAAGGTATCTTCCATTGAATAAAATAGGGACTTCACTAAGATGACAATGGATGAACTACATGGGTCCCTAATAGCATATGAAATGAATATAGGTACATAAAATGAATAGTCAATTAGAGAAGCATCATTTAAATCTATGAAGAAATCAAAGGACAAGGAACACAAGGTGGAAGAAAAATCGGGCTATGATTTAGATGATGAAGAAGCACATTTTGTAAGAAAAATCGAGAGGGGAACTGGAAAATACAAAGGTAAGTTACCTTTAAAATGCTTCAATTGTGGCAGATTAGGACACTATGCTAAGAAATGTCCTTTTGAAGAAAAGAAAAGATTCAACAAGAAAAAAGGTCTCTATTCCAAGGAGGAGAACATCTCTTCAGATGAAAGTGATGGAGAAGAAATGGATACAAGGGAAGTTCTCTTCATAACTCAAGAAACTCAAGACAATGACCACAAAGATTATAAAATAGATGAAGACAATTCTGAAGAATATTTTGATGAAGAAACTGAAGGAACAATCCTTGAATCTTTTTAGGGAGCCAAGGACATCACAGAAAGTGAACAAGAATATGATGAGAATCTTGAAAAATTGAATTATGCTAAAGAAGAAAATTCTAAGCTCAGAAGCGTAAGTAGATAGATAAGAAATGAATTGGCAAGACATGAAGAAGAAAATCATGAGATTTAAAAGACAATTAAAATCTTGAAGGAAAAATTAGAATATTGTGAGAAATTAAAAGCATAATTGGATCACACAATAAAAGAGCTAATGTTGACAATTGAAAAGTTGGAAAAATTTGGAAGAAGTGATGAAAAAATAGATGAAATTAATTGCAATCAAATATCACCTACTGATAAGACATGACTTGGATATGATAACAGTTCAGAGATAGAAAACACATATAAAGAGGAAAATAAAGATGAGGGAAATTCTAGAAGCTATGCAAATTCCTTAAGAAGTGGAATCAACAATCAAGAAGAAATTGAAGATCAACATGAACATGACAGAAGATCTGAATTCATAAATTATGATACATCAAGAAGGTCCTTTCCTACCAAGTATGCGAACAATCAAAAAGGATTTGAAGAACAACAAGAGCACAACACCTTCAGCGGGAACAAAAAATCAAAATTCAGGAGGCATGAAACACCGGGAAGATTACCTCCTATCAGGTATGAGAATATCTCTCTTGGTCATTGTTATACTTTCAAAAACTTTGGACACAATGCAATTCACTACAAAATCGATGCAAGAAACAACTATGTGAGAAACACAAATGACTATGGATATCCAAGAAACAATCATGTAAACAATAGATTTGGAAATTTTTATGGATATGTCAACAACAACTACAATCCATTTGATCCAATGATGGATCAAAATATAATATGATACAAATTAAATAATATTGTTCACAAAGCACGAGATTTCACAGATATGAAAGAAGATTCTCTTATCATAAAACTAGCTAAAATATGGAAAAGGAAAGAGAATCCAAGCCAAGAAAATTATCGAATAACATTGATCATTGAAGATAAAGAAGAAGAAGATGAATGGTACATAGACAGTGGGTGCTCAACACACATGATTGGGGACCAAAACAAATTCACCAACTTAAATAAAAATGGTGGAAGTGTTGCATTTGGAGACGACTCCTCTGTCAAAATACTGGGAAAAGGTGTAGTAAAACTTGGAAGTGAAAATGTAAAAGAAGAAAATTCCCTATTGGTTGAAGATATGAAGCATAATATCCTCAGTGTTAGTAAAATATTTGATCAAGGATACACTCTCAAGTTTGATTCTAGGAAATTTGAAATCATAAAAAAGGACTTGGGAAAATTGGTTGCAACACCGACAAGAAGACAAAATAACATATACATCCTAGACAAAGAGAAGACAAAGAAAATTGAAGTCACATGAAAAATCGCCAAGGACCATAAAAATGAAATAAATGAAAAGAATACAGAAAAGAGAGAAGAATTACTATTGAGTGCCACATGTTCAAGGGGAGTAGCCCCAAAGAAAAGAGTCATCCTTTTCCATTGATGTCAAATGGGGAGAGAAAAATCAGGAGCATGTTCACAGGGGGAGAGTAGGATGACAAGGGGAGCATAAGTGTTTCCATCAATGACAAAGGAGGAGATTGTTGGAAATTGGTTGTCATTGATTTCAACCCTATACAAAGTGGTTAAGTGAAGAATCCTACATATGTCCAAGATCAAGATTGCAAGATGGATATTGTTGAAAGAATTAGTTGTGGTCAATTTGGATACCCTATATTTGATTCCCTTTTTACCCTACATAAATAAATCAAATGGAATAACAAGTTACATGGTTAGAAATATTATTCCAATACCTTTCCAACGGTATATGGAAGTCCCTCTAACTCCCAAGGAATGATGATATATGATTTTTTTTATCCAACAACCCAACCAAAAAGTTGAGGATAGTTCATCGAGGTCAGCGCATAAACTAAAAATAGGGACATAACTACTATAAATAAAAAATGTATTTTCCCATATTTATAACATCCAATCTTGTTATCTCTTATCAAAATTTTGGAGTGAAGGAACTGGGCGGATAACGAGCTCTTATGAAGGATGTTTTCTAGTCTTATGGTGATGTTTTGATCATTGCTATGGGTTCGATATAATATGCAAGGTTGATTATTTGCACAAGGTTCTATGTGGTTATTGGGGTTTATGTCTGGACCCATGTGAACCTAGGATCTCGATGTGGACCCAGTTTCATGATGATAATGTATTAATGATAGTCACAATGACAATGACAGTCTATGTAAACCCATTTTCTATGTGGACCCAATTTCTAAGTGGGCCCAATTTTATGATGATGATGTATCAGTGACAGTGATAGTGATAGGTTGATTCTATCATTTATATTCAAGGGTGGAAGGAAGGGGCAAAGAAAGGGGGTTGGAGACTCCTTCCAGTTGGAGCTAGAAAGTCTAGGGAGTTGTAGCTTCCTTTAGGATGGAGCCTGTAAATAGGGGGTTGGAGCCTCCATCCAGTTGGAGCGGGAGAATATTGGAAGTTATATCTTACTTTGAATGCGATATTTTATTATATAAGAAAACATTCAGTGGATTTTCACTTATATCTATTGTGCATTATGTATCTCTTCTTATGCTCTTTATTGGATATATTATTTTATTGGAAAGTAAAGTTATAAAAGTGATAAATTGTACTTGATACTGATTCAGACCCCCTCTTAGTATCAACATTCTTAACCTTGTCATCGTCTTCATATATATTTTTAATATTCTCCCAAATTTGTTTTTCCAATTCTCAATGCATCACCTTGACAAACTTGGATTTCGATAGACCACACAATATGTCATTCATGGATTTTGCATTATTTTTGCTAGGATTCTTCCTAGTCGCCTTTGTTGGTGGAGTTGTTGGGGGTTGTATAAATAGTCATAACTAATTTCATAATATCAAACCCAAGATCCATTACATATGTTTGTATTCGTATGCTCCAGAATGCATAGTTTTTTTCATCAAATATTGGAGCTCTGTTTGTGGAGAAAATTTCTTGATCAACTATGTGTGCTCCCGATATCTACCTTCCAGTGGTTATACTATTTCCGAAGGAACTCACTCTGATACTAATTGTTGAGCACACAATTATACCGAGAGGTGGGGTGAATCGGTATAATACAATATTTTTATGATATAGGAGCATTGCCAACATCAAGCGAGCCAGCACGGAAGTAAGAGACAGCTGGACAAGTGCCATCGTAGATTTTGAAATTTCCTTGAAGTTGATGTGCAATATTAAATGAAGTCATTAAGAAGAAGTGCACTTGTATAATGTAACGGACCTTGAGCGATTTTCTCTCATCCTTAGTAGGTAGAAGGCATTTATGGTAGTTAATGTAGGTAGATAGAATTTAATTCTAGATTAGACAGTTTCTAGAGCGCAAGAGGGAAACAGGATATAGACACCCTCATTGTGTACTGTAACATAATTGGGAAGAAGAGCAAGGGCATGTAGAGAGCTGTGTAAGAACACCCATGTACAGATATTTGAATTAATAGAAAAATCTTTGATTCAAATTCATGGCGTTGTGTTTGTTCTCCGTGTTTGTATGTTGATTGATATGCTCATGAATGTTTGCTTCCTGTTATACATTTTCTATTATGTTGTGTATGTGATTTCATGTTTTGAGTTGTGAAGTCTGAAAGAGAGAGAAATGAGTTTCAATTGTTTCTTTGTCTGAGCAAGAATACCTGTAAGGAGTGCAGTTGAAGGGTCCGCAAGGAGTGCATTGAAAAAGGGCTCAGATAGTTTAACTTTTGTTCTCATTCACCCAGAAGTGCAGTTGGGCATAGGAGCCATGCAAGGAGTGTGCAGGCCGATTGAAGTCTCAGGGTTGTGAACCTGAGTGAAGAACTTAGAGATTGCTGCTGCAGGTGTGCATAGGGTCGAAGGTTTTCAGCACTTGGAAGTGTCTGAAGGTTGCCGCAAGGAGTGCGTGCAAGATTCTTTTCTAAGACTCGAAGTTAGTAGAAGCTCAGGAAGGATAAGGCCTTCAAAAAACGTTGAAGGGCGGCACAGGGAGTTGTGACTGGAAGAATTAAGGAAGCGTCGTAAGTTTGTGTGTAGGTGGACAAATTTTTGCGGAGGAATACTTGGTTCATTTCGCATAATCGTCAAGGAAGAATGGACGACCGAAATTCTCTGAGGAGATTTCGTGAAATACCGTGAGCCGTTAGATCCCATAGAGGAGTAGGGGAGTTACGGTGGAAGCATTGAAGGGTTCTAAGCTCAGGAGGGGTAGGACCATATATCCAAGCCACGAGGGCTGTTGGATTTTCACGTGGGTTCTATATCGGGGTTTCGTGAATTGAAGTCCCAAAAACATTGTAAAGGGGATCGTGAAATCATGAAATGCGATATCTCAATAGTCAAAGGATAGTGTGGGCCACGGAGGAGTCGGTGAGTGGACACGTGGCACGCTATTTCGGAAAATCGTGGAGTAAAGTCTCGAACTCACTACATCAGGATTCGTGATATTGTGAAGTCCGAAATACTGATGAAGTGAAAGGACCGTTGAAAAGTCAAACTCATGTGTGTGTCAGAGTTTCAGCTAATCGGGATTCAGGAGTCGAGAAACCGAATTGCTCGGCATCGTGATCACCGAAATCGTGATAAGGAAAATCCCAAAAGGAAAGGAAAAGGTCAACGTTGACTTGTATCGGGTTTCGGGGATTCGAGAGACCATCGCTCGACCTCAGGATTCGCAAAGTAGCGAAATATGATCTCCCAAGTGAAAAGAGGGGATCCCGCGAGAATTATTGTGGGTGCAGATTTCCCGATAGGGAAATAGAAGAACTGTTCCAGAGTTCTTCGGGCCGATGAAGAGGAAAGATCCTATGTGCACGTGGACCTTCCAACCTGCGGGTTGTGAAGGGCTTCGTTGCCGTCAGTTTGGTATCAGAGCACAGACAGGTTATTTTCTTTCTGTAGCAGAGAAGAAGGGGATTCATCATGCTACCGAGGAGAAGAGATAGACAGTCACCCGATCCAGAGGATAGGGAAATGCCACGAAGAAGAGGTAGGCAGATGACTGATCCAGCCATGGAGAGAGAGATGCATGATCTATGAGCCAGACTCGAAGACATGGAGACAACACAAAGATGCACAGTCAGTGTTAGGGATCTCAGTGATTCCGAAAGTGAAGTTGAGGCTGAACGTGAAGAAGAATTTGCAGCTGAAGATGCATCAAACGAGCATTTGATCAGAGCAATTGCAAGGATGGGTGCAAGAGCAAAAATGGACATTCCAGTTTACGAGGGAAATCTGGATGCAGAGGAGCTTCTAGATTGGATTAGAGCTCTAGACACATACTTCGACTATGAATATGTCGAAGAAGACAAGAAAGTCAAGCATGTTGTCACAAGATTGAAGGGACATGCAGCATTGTGGTGGGATGAACTACAAGCTGACATATTCTGCAAGGGCAAGCAGAAGATCAAAAGCTGGGATAGAATGATTGTGAAGATGGAGGCGAAATTCATCCTCAAGGATTATCAAATTACTCTGTTCAGGAGGATACAGAACCTGAGACAGAAGCTGATGTCAGTGAAAGAATACACTGAGGAATTCTACAGGCTGAACATCAGGGCAGGTCATCGAGAGAGCGATGATGAGAAAGTTGCTAGATATCTGAATGGTCTGAGATATGACATTCAGGATGAGATGAGCATGGTAACCATCCGAACGGTGGAAGATGCTTATCAGATGGCTCTAAAAGTGGAAGAGAAGCCAAGCCGAAAGCAGAGTCAGAGAGGCAGAGAAAGAAGTCAACCCAAAGGAAAATTAGTTGCCCAGGATAAATATCAGAAGCCCAAGGAAGACTGGAAGAAACCTCAGACTCGAACTAAGAGAGGTGGAAGTTCACAGCGTGGGCAATATGTTAAACAGAGAGGGCAGCATACTGAGCAGAGAGGAGATTATGCTGACAACAACACTTTTCCTCATACTAGAGGTAGAGGTAGAAGAAGAGGAAGAGGTGGAGTCATTACATGCTTCACATGTGGAAAGAATGGGCACAAGTCTTACGAGTGTCCAAATAAAAAGAAGGATATTGGAGAATCTCACATCGCTGAAGCATAGAGGCAGGATGTTGAGGCAGAAGACGCTGAAGGTGGAAGATCGATGATGATGCGAAAATCTCTTTTGACACCAGAGAAGGAGGTGGAGAGTTCAGTCCAAAGGACCAGACTTTTCCGAACTACTTGCAAGACCAAGGACAGGGTATGCAAGGTCATTGTAGACAGTGGTAGCATGGATAATCTTGTTTCTACAGAGATGGTAGAGAAGCTGGAGCTGGAGACGATTGATCATCCAAGCCCATACAAAATTTTGTGGCTACAAACATAGATGATTTTAGGGGCTAAATTTTGCTCATGGGCTAATTTTCCATGGTTTTTCCAAAAATGAGATTCGCTATTTTAAAAATGATTCACCCAAATTCTATAGGATAAAATTATTTTACCTTAAAAATCGCCAAAATTTTATAAAAACTATATAAAATACTTAGAAATTTGAATATTTTAAAAAACATATCGCCGAACATTTATAGTTGACATATGAAGGATTAGTAATATTCGCCAAGGTTTCTACATTTTAAAATAAATTTCCATCCTTAAAATCATCCCTAGCTACAAAAAGGACATCAGGTAACTGTCACTAAACAGTGTTTAGTTGAATTTAAGATAGGAGGATATAATGATAAAATATTGTGTGATGTTATTCCCATGGATGTTTGTCATTTATTGCTGGGTAGACCATGGCAATATGGCAGAAATGTGATTCATGACGGGAGAATGAACACATACACCCTGGAGAAGAATGGGAGGACACACATGTTACTTCCAATCAAAGATAAGGAGGTGAAGCCGGAAGTAAGCAACACAGTACTTCTCATGAGTGGGAAGGAACTTCTTACAGAGGTTAAGAAGAAGGAAGATCCAAAATTCTTTGTGGTCAGGAAACCAAGGATTGTTTTGACCAGCATGAGAGTGGATGATTTACCAGAAGAAATTTTGGAACTACTGGAAGAATTCGTTGATATAGTAGTGGATGAATTACCTCGTTCGTTGCCACCTATTAGAAGTGTGAGTCACCATATTGATCTCATACCAGGAGCCAGTTTGCTGAACAAAGTCGCGTATAGATTGACGCCACAAGAGAATGAAGAGGTTAAGAGGCAAGTCCAAGAATTGTTGGACAAGGGTTTGGTCAGGGAAAGCTTGAGTCCATGTGTTGTTCCAACAGTACTCAGTCCGAAGAAAGATGAAATCTGGAGGATGTGTATTGACTCAAGGGTGATTAATAAGATAACTATTAGGTACAGATTTCCGTTGCCAAGAATGGATGATTTGATAAATTGCTTGAGTGGAGAAAAATACTTTTCAAAGATTGATTTGAAAAGAGGTTATCATCAAATTTGCATGAGAGAAGGTGATGAGTGGAAGACAACATTCAAAACCAATGAAGGGTTATATGAATGGCTTGTTATGCCGTTTGGTTTAACAAATGCGTCGAGTACCTTCATGAGGTTGATGAACTAAGTCCTAAGGGAGTTCATCAGAAAATTTGTCATTGTGTATTTAGACGACATACTGATTTTTAGTAAATCAATGGCGGAGCATCTGAAGCATTTGGCTACAATGATGCAGAGACTACAACATGAGAAGTTGTTGATAAATATGAAGAAGTCCTCATTCATGAAGACAGAGCTCATTTACTTGGGGTTTGTTATTTCTGCAGATGAGTTGAGGATGGATCTAGATAAGGTGGAGGTAATCAAGAATTGGCCATCACCAAAGAATATCTTTGAGGTGAGAAGTTTTCATGGATTGGCTAGTTTCTACCAAAATTTCATCAAGAATTTCAATGGAATTAGCGCAGCAATGATGGATATAGTGAAGAAGAGACACAAGTCTTTTCATTGGACTGAAGAGGCTAAGAAAATTTTTAATCTGTTGAAGAGGAAGATTACGGAACAACCAGATTTGGTGTTGTCGGATTTCCAAAAGACATTTCAAGTGAAATGTGATGCAAGTGGGTTTGCAATAGGGGCAGTCTTGAGTCAAGAAGACAGACCAATAGCATACTTCAGCGAGAAGCTGAATGAAGCGAAAGTGAAGTACTCCACATATGACAAGGATTTTTATGCTATCATACAGGCATTGAAGAAATGGAGGCATTACTTGATCCAGAAGGAATTTGTATTGTACAGTGATAATCATGCACTGCAGTTTGTGACTCAGCAGGAGAAGTTGAATCAGAGACATGTCAAATGGGTGGAATATATGCAAAATTTCACATTTGTGATTAAACATATTTCTGGTACTACTAACAAAGTTGCTGATGCTTTGAGCAGGAAGTGTTTGTTGTTGCAGGAGTTCCGAGTCAAAGCGTTAGGTTTTGATGATCTTAGAAATATGTATGTAGAAGATCAGGATTTTAAAGAGGCGTATGAAGCAGCTGAGAATCCATTTCTCAGAGACAGAAGCCAATGGATAGAATACATGATCCAGGAAGGATTGTTGTTCAAGGGCAATCAGCTGTGTATTCCGAAATGCTCCATTAGGGAGAACTTGCTGAAGGAGAAACATAGTGGAGGATTGGCAGGACATTTTGGTCATGACAAGACATTTGCAAAGATGAATGAGTCATATTTTTGGCCGAGAATGCGATAAGATGTCAAGAGGTTCATGGACAGATGTAGAGTTTGCCAGCATTCGAAGGGAAGGAGACAGAATGCGGGATTATATCAACCATTTCCCATACCAGAGAGGCCGTGGGATGCAATTAGCATGGATTTCATATTGGGGTTGCCAAGGATGCAAAGAGGTTTTGATTCAATCTTTGTGGTGGTGGATATATTTTCCAAGATGGCACACTTCATTCCATGTCATAAAACTAGTGACGCAACTCACATTGCGAATCTGTTTTTCAAAGAGGTCATTCGACTTCATGGGTTGCCAAGAAGCATAGTTTCGAATCGAGATACAAAATTCATGGGGCATTTTTGGAGGACCTTATGGAAGAATCTGGGGACTAACTTGTCATTTATTTCAGCGTATCATCCTCAGTCGGATGGATAGACAGAAGTGGTGAACAGAAGTCTGGGAGACTTGCTGAGAAGCCTGGTGACATAACACCACAACCAGTGGGACAATATATTACCACCAACAGAGTTTGCATATAATGACTCAGTTAATAGGAGCACAGACTAGAGTCCGTTTCAGATTGTCTATGGCATGCAGCCGAGAGGAATTTTTGAACTGAGGGATTCAGAACAGACTGCGACTAGGAGTGCTAGTGTAGAAGATTTTGCAGAGGCGATGAAGGAACTTCACAGCCAGGTGAAGGAGCGACTGCAGAATTCAAGCCAGGAATATAAGCGTAGAGAAGATAAACACAAGAGAGACAACTTCAGTTTGAGGTTGGTGACTTGATTCTGGCACATTTGAGAAAGGAAAGGTTCCCGAGAGGAACATACAATAAGCTGAAGATGAAGAAAATTGGACCATGTAGGGTCTTGAACAAATTTGGGATGAATGCTTATGAGATTGAATTACCCGATGGGATCGGAATTTCTCCGATATTCAATATCTCAGATTTGTACCCATATAAACCTAAGGAAGTAGGGACTGGAGATGAGTAGCCAATGATCCAGTGGACAAAGCAAATGCCAGTTGCAGATAAGATGCAGATGGAGCGCATACTGGACAAACGGATTGGTAAGAAGACCAGGAGGAAAGAATACTTTGAGTATTTGGTCAAGTGGAAGGACCATCCAGTTGAAGATGCCAGTTGGGAGAATGAAGCGGAGATAATGAAGCATGGATAGACCGTGCGTGAGCTCATGGATAGGAGTCCATGAAAAATTTCAAGCGAGGGAGTATGATGCAGGAGCATCGCCAACATCAAGCGAGCCAGCGCGAAAACAAGAGACAGCTGGAAAAGCGCCAGTGCAGATTTTGAAATTTCCTTGAAGTTGATGCACAATCTTAAATTAAGTCATTAAGAAGAAGCGTGCTTGTATAATGTAACGGACCTTGAGCAATTTTCTCTTGTCCTTAGTAGGTAGAAGGCATTTATGGTAGTTAATGTAGGTAGATAGAATTTAATTCTAGATTAGACAGTTTCTAGAGTGCAAGAGGGAAATGGGATATAGACACCCTTATTGTGTATTGTAACATAATTGGGAAGAAGAGCAAGGGCACGCAAAGAGATGTGTAAGAACACCCATGTACAAATATTTGAATTAATAGAAAAAGATTTGATTCAAATTCATGGCGTTGTGTTTGTTTTCCGTGTATGTATGTTGATTGATATGCTCATGAATGTTTGCTTCCTGCTATACATTTGTTGTTATGCTGTGTATGTGATTTCATGTTTTGAGTTGTGAAGTCTGAAAGAGAGAGAAATGAGTTTCAATTGTTTCTCTGTCTGAGCAAGAATTCCTGCAAGGAGTGCAGTTGAAGAGTCCGCAAGGAGTGCGTTGACAAAGGGCTCAGATAGTTTAACTTTTGTTCTCATTCACCCAGAAGTACAGTTGGGCACAGGAGCCATGTAAGGAGTGCGCAGGCCGAGTGAAGTCTCGGGGTTGCGAACCTGAGTGAAGAACTTAGAGACTGCTGCTGCAGGTGTGCGCAGGGTTGAAGGTTTTCAGCACTTGGAAGTGTCTGAAGGTTGCCGCAAGGAGTGCGTGCAAGATTCTTTTGTAAGACTCAAATTTAGTAGGAAGCTCAGGAAGAATAAGGCCTTCAAAAACGTTGAAGGGTGGCGTAGGGAGTTGCGACTGGAAGAATTAAGGAAGCATCGTAAGTTTGCATGCAGGTGGACAAATTTTTGCGGAGGAATACTTGGTTCATTTCGCATAATCGTTAAGGAAGAACGGACGGTCGAAATTCTCTGAGGAGATTTCATGAAATACCATGAGCCGTTAGATCCCACAGAGAAGTAGGGAGTTACGACGAAAGAATTGAAGGGTTCTAAGCTCAGGAGGGGTAGGACCGTAGATCCAAGCCACGAGGGCCGTTGGATTTTCATGTGGGTTCTATATCGGGGTTTCGTGAGTTGAAGTTCTGTAAACATTGTAACGGAGATTGCGAAATCATGAAACGTGATATCCCGAAAGTCAAAGGATAGTGTGGGCCACAGAGGATTCGACGAGTGGACAGGTGGCACGCTATTTCGAAAAATCGTGGAGTAAAGTCCCGAACTCACTACATCAGGATTAGTGATATTGCGAAGTCCGAAATAGCGATGAAGTGAAAGGACAGTTGAAAATTCAAACTCATGCGTGTGTCGGAGTTTCGGCTAATCGGGATTCGGGAGTCGAGAAACCGAATTGCTCGACATCATGATCGTCGAATCGCGATAAGGAAAATCCCGAAAGGAAAGGAAAAGGTCAGTGTTGACTTGTATCGGGTTTTGAGGAATCGAGAGACCATTGCTCGACCTCAGGATTCACGAAGTAGCGAAATCCGATCTCCCAAGTGAAAAGAGGGGATCCCGTGAGAATTGTTGTGGGTGCAGATTTCCCGATAGGGAAATCGAAGAACTGTTCCAGAGTTCTTCGGGCCGGTGAAGAGGAAAGATCCTGTGTGCACATGGACCTTCTGACCTACGGGTTTTGAAGGGCTTCGTTGCATCATTTTATCTTTCAAACATTCATCAACCATAAGAAAACAATCACATATGAGATCTATTAACTGCAAAAAGAAGAACAGGAGATTTACATGGAAACCCTTTCGAGGGAAACCACACAAATTCTCTTTATAATTCTTTGTAGACACCAAACTACTATTATAAATTTTTGTAGGAACCAAACTATTGGAGACTCCAATTCCCATTGGTGAAAACCCTAGTAGGAACCAACCTATTGTTATAGATCTTCGTAGACACCAATCTACTGGAGACACCAATCCCCACTACTAAGCACCAACTTAGAAAGAGACACCAATATATTTGTTTGATCGACACCAACATTTAAGCTATAACTTCTTAAAAATATGATAACATTCACATTACATTCACTGAGTATTCTTGTTACTTCTTCCTTCACCAGTTCTGACCAAAATTTGAATTTACAAATGAAATTTATGGTAACTTTCCCAAATCTTGTTGTTTTTGGCCTCTTCTAAAGAATGAAATTGTACACCATGCCACGTATCCAATTTCAAAAATTTTGTTCTAAACTTTTTACCCAAGGTAATTCGATATGTCTCCTCATATCCCTGAAAATTTCACAGTCTGAAAAGTCTCAAAAAAGAAGTTATAGATAAAATGTCATGTTGATTTGTTTGAAAATGGTTTTAGGACCATTCTAAAACCATGAATTCCACAGGTTTTATCTCAGAAAGAGTAGAGAAACAAAGTTTTAAAATTTTACTTGAGGTACTTCTGTATGTCTCCCCAGATGCCTGAAAAATTCACAGTCTGAAAAGTCCCGGAAACGAAGTTATAGAAAAAACGCCAATCTGACCTCTTTGAAACTGATTTCAAGATTTCATAAATCCTAAATTCCAAAGGTAATATCTCAGAAAGTGTAGTGAAACAACATTTAAAATTTTAACCACATGTACCAATAGATCGCACCTTCCTCTCCTTAAAATTTCATGGTATGAAACGCCCTAGAAAATAAGTTATAGCGAAAATTCCAAAATGACCTATTTGAAAATAATTTCAGGAGAATTCATGAACCCTAACTTCCATAGGTAATATCTCAAAAAATGTTATGAAACAACATCTAAAATTTTAATCACATGTACCCATAGATCTCTCCTTTGTCTTCTCAAAATTTCATGGTCTCAAACATACCAAAAAATAAGTTGTAGCGAAAATTCTAAACTGACCTGAAACGAATTTCACAACTCTCCCCTTTTGGAATGATATTGAATCTTTGCTCATCTATTTCTTCAAATTTAATTACATTTTCACCCACACACTTTCTCTCAATACTTTCTCTTTTAAATTTTATCATAACCCTTCATGAAGAGAAATGTTGATTCAAAATGACATGGCACCCATTAATTAATTAATTAATTCCCTTCTTTTTTCACTTTTTCAAATACCATGAACAAATACAAGGGAAAATACCATGGGTTTGAAACCACCATTTCACTTACTTTTTCACGTGCACCCTTGTTTTTAATATACTTGTAAACCTATATATAAATCAATTTTGGAAATGATGTTTGTATTTCTAAAGCCATAATATGACATTAATGACAACATTAATCCTTTGACATCAATAACAATAATTCCAACAAATATATTGTAAAAGGAGGTTCCCCTTGAAGTGGAATGTTATTCATTGATTTTTTATCATTCTCAAGGCATTGGTTCATAACACTTGTGGATCCATAACAATGGTTCCAAAATAATGGAAACACAAAATGCAGTGTCTAGAACTTTCATATTCATAACAGTGGTTCTACAACAGTGGGAACTAGAAAGTTGAAACTCAAATCTATAAAAATCTTAACCTATATCATGATCTATACCAAAATTCAACCCACCATTAAGATATAAAGTATATAAAATATTCCTAATGCATTAATAGAACTCAATGAAATGCCACGAAATGAAAGAAATGGTACCTTTGTTAAAACATGCCATATTTGGTAAGGAAAGTATCAATAATCATGGAAAAAGGATGCAACAAAAATGGAAAAACATGGTTAAAAGGATGAAAAACAAGGGACCATCATCCCTATCATCACACTAGGGAATCACTTTATGTTAAAAAATCTATAGAATAGTAGACAATCCAAATCATTTTATGAGGTGGAAACCTCAAGTGGAGGTGTAACAAACCCATGCAAAGAAATCCCAACCCATAACCTTTCACATTTTGGTGCCCATCGGAGAGCCATCTATCAAACATTATCTCGATTGTATATTTCGGGCACTCACTAACATGTCCCAATTTGACCTTCATCTCCATATCCATTTACATAAATGGACATTGTTGTCTTCTACCAGAACCATTTTCTACCAAAAAAGATTTCTCAACCCTTCTTAATCGGAAAACCTTACCCTACAAATATTAAGCTTGGGATAAGATTCCAGGGAAATCTTGTTTTTAAATTAATACTATTACACTTGTGAAGAAAATCCATAATCCATAGCAAGAAATCTACAAATCATATTACATCGCTTTCGATTGTATACATAATAATTTTCAGTCCATTCGTCGATGTTCAAAACTTAATTCTCATTGATATGATACAATAGTGCATTGAATTCAACAACTCATTTCATAAACAACCTTTTATTATATTCAATGAGATAAATAATGGTGTTCTTGTTTGAATTTCAAGGAACAATCAGTGAGATATATCTAATAAAATTACCCTCATTGTATCACCAAAATGTGGTTTGATGATAGAGTCCTCTAGTTAAGTAGCACATATCATCTTATTTATAATTGTTTTTAGAACTAACTCAAGTCATACACCTTGCAACTATGTTTTAAATGACAACAACTTCTAGCTCTAGCAGTGTGGGATCTAGAAAAGAAAAGAAAAAAAAAACTTTTCTTCTTTTGATTTAGATTAAAGTACGATTGGAGGTAACAATGTTTCCTAGATTAAATCAAATAAATACAATGAGTTCATTATCGGGGAGAGAAATAATCTATTATATCCAAAAAGATTCCAAAAAAGTTACAATATGAAATTAAAACAAGAAAATGATGGAAATCAAATTTGTAGAATGATACCCCTTCAAAATATATAATGTAAGTGTTTTGTTGCTACTTGATTTTTCTTATATTAAATTTGTTTTAAATTCAAATTCTAGTGTGCCAACATCTTGTTGTTCCTTGTAGGTTGTGGTGTTCATATGGCCTAGAGAACTATTAATATATTGATACATTGCCTTACAATATATCAAAAGTGCCTAAAAAGGATACATGGAGTTGTTTATGTCATAAGCATCTAAGATGTGGTTGAACATGTCATTTTAGTGTTCACATACCCAAGAATGCATCAAAATATGTTATGATCACTTATAGTGAGATTAATCATATAGATATTACATGTAAACCTTTCCATGGACAAGAGGTTGATGATTGTGTAGGCACAAGGGAATACCATGCATCCTATGTTAACAATGAATTAATTATATGGGTATAAATATGGTTGTTGTTAGGAATGTTAATTTAATGTATACATCAAAAACATAATGATGAATTAGTGCATGATAAAGTAATCTCATATAAAGTTGAGTTTGATTGAAATTATTTTCTTATTTGTGATGACATTAGCAATATACAAAAGAAATTTAAACATGTTGTTGGGAAGTCTCTTATTCCTTTGTAATAGTCATCACAGATTATACATTAGCATAAGAATATATGAATATATGTAATAAAGTGGGTACATCCAAGTAAAGGGTATATGAATAAATTTAATAAATGCATAAAAGAACCTAATGAATGATTAGTTGAAGCTACAACTGCTCTAACCATATTTCTTATGTATATATACTCTTGAAGAAGGAATATAAAAGTGGTCGGTTAATTTTCCCTAAATTGTCTCTCTATTATTGAGAACATATGTTCTTTATGTGCTTTCCCTAATTTAGTCTCTTCTTGAATTCCCATGTAATATAGAAGATTACAACATTGACATTGTTGCCTCCTTCATTCGGTTTGGGTGAAAACAACAATGAAAGGGGAAGGTTAGAACTTGAAAGAAATGGAGAGATCAAGAAGATAAATCATTTTTGCAAGTCCAAATATTTCTCATGATTCTCATTGATTACTCATGGATGATGATCGACGGAAGACAAGCCTATAACCTACATAACAAATTGGAAAAATTATGAGAAAAATTGTGACTTCAATAAAGCATGTAGCCTCTCTATCATGTGGTTATTATGGAGAGACCGGGTGCATTGGCTACATACAATGCCCCATAGAATGAAGAGACAATTGAATTGACAAATATGGAGAGTCATTGTTCTTTATTGTTCAGCTACAAAGAAACCGATTATTGGCGCGCAGGGGGAAGACTCGAGGTTAATCATTCAAATACCAAAAAACTACTTGGACGTCGTCCCTTTCAGAATCACCTACATAGAAAGTGAAGTCTCACCCAAGGAATCTAGAGGGGATGCAATAACCAAGGTTTTGCAGTGATGAAGGGAAGTGAGGTATTCTTCATGCCCTTACTATTGGTTACTCATGTGCGCAATTTCATTACTTAATAGTTACTTTTATTATTAAACACAGTCTAAGAGTGACATTAAAACATCATATGGGAGCCATACATTCATCATATATCATATAACACCATATATTGAAAATAAAACACATCGCAACACACACATTTGTGTGGTCCACTCAACTTGGGTTATGTCCACAACAATTGGCTTCTTATATTATTCATTCATAGTTTTCTTACAACTGCGCACTGTGATACAAAATATGAAATAGTAACATCACCCAAACCTACCTAGTCGTTCTTCTATAGTGCGAGTTAACTCCTTAGTCATACCTCATACTTATTCCTTCGCTTGACTCCATTACCCAAAACGAACTAGGAACTTCTCATATGTTGAACTCCCTCTTTCCCCAAAAACCATTTACATATTTATACATAAACATAGGGCTAAGCCCGTTACAAAAGTGGACCAAAATGTCCCCCAAAACCCAACAGTTTATAAACATTTTTTGTTGTTTGTGTGATGTTCTGTCATGCATCCTTTTGTCATCCTCTTTGAATCCTTGAAGTCCTCTCCCGTCACGCAATCTAGTCCATATTCTAACTTCTTTTTACTCTTTGAATTTATTTTGGCGTGGATCTCCAAACTTATCCAAAATTCCTCTCCAATAGGCCCCCAACACTGACATGTGGCTCGTCCCGAGCCACTCAGGCCTTCTTCCAGTGCGCCATGAATTATTCAAAAGTCACCTTTCTTGTTACAGCATTTTCCTTGACCTCCAGTTCCTTCTGCAAAATTTTGTCTATTGTTTCAACAATAACATGAGTCTTCACCTTCTCGACACCTTCCTCAACTGCATCTTTTATGATTCATTAAGTTGTTGTTAGGATCGTTGTCACTATGTATGCTTATTCCTGTAAGAATTCTATCTGTTGTGTGTGAGCCTGTTGCTTCTCCCTTAGATGATTCATTTATGAATACAACCTTCGATTCTCATTCATTGCATTTACCACCTCTGTTGGCGGTAATGTGCCCATTGCAACATGTATTTTTTGCACCTTTCCCTGCAGAGTCTGAATCTTCTAACTGGTCTCTTGGTGTACCCTTTCTTCATTCCGTTTTTTCCAAACACCCATAGTCTTTGTATACAATTTATCACACTCTACTTTTAGAGTATTTATACTTTCCACTGTTTTTGACACGATTTTCTTCCTTGTTTCCTTCTCTTCAAGTTGATTACTTGGTGTCATGCATTATTCTATATCAACTATGTGTGTGCGGAAGCCCTTAATGGATTCACTCATATTTGTGACATGATCTTCCACTGGGACCTCCTTTACTTCCTTCACCTCTAGGAGTTCTTGATATACTCTCTCGAATGCTTGCTACATTTGTTCTACTTTCTACATGGCCTCATCACGCTCTTGTTTCACTTTGTTGTACTATGTCTCTAATGCAGCATTATCGACTGTAATCTTTACTATATCACTGGATGTCTTCTCGTCATGCATTTTTCAGCTTTTGTTTTCTGCTCATTTGTATCTCCCACAATACATCCATTGGTATTTGTGATAGCACTAGGTCTATGTGACCTAATTCCCTAGCTTGTTCTTTCATTTCTATTGTGGGGAACTTGAATGCCCCTGTTTCTAGCTTAATCATCCTTCTCTCCCCTGTGACTGCTAAGAACTGGGAGATTGTTGGTCCTACCTCTCCATTCTTGGTAATGTTGGTTGTTAGTTCTTCCTTCGTCTATCTCCCTAGTGCAATGTTTGTGGTTTCTAATAATTGTCACATTTCTTTCATCTGTACCTGCATACGTTTTTTCATTTATTTGTGTTTTTGTGTTATGCAATGAAATTTGTTGTCGAATTATTTTACCTGGTCACCTATCTTCTCCAAATATTCTTCTCTCAGTTATTGAATAACAACTTCCTTAACAACTTTGTGCTTGGGATTTTGATGTTTGGGTTTTCCTATCTCTGGCTCTTTTCTCTTTCGGTCATTGTGTGGTGCTAGCAGTGGTGTTGGCTCCTCTAGGCCCTTCCCTTTGTCCTGGTCCTATTATTCTTCTTCTTCCTCCACATCAACGTCATATACCTTCGGGTTTGGTTGCATTGATGGCTCTGTCTCATTGGGTGGAATCTTCCACTCATCTTCCTAATTGTCTGTAATGTTGTCAATCTCCTATTCCATCAATATGTATTATGTTGGAAGATAATGTTGGTTTGGGTCTTTATTAGAAAAAATGTACATGTGGTGGTGCCCTACCTTAAAATGTGCCACTGCCTTGTATGCCTCGACCACCTCTGGTAGTATGTGTGGGGTCCTCTCTATGCTATCTCTGATATTTTCCTTGTAGATATAGAATGTGACATCAGTGCCCATCTGGCACGCCTTATGTGTGGTGTAAAGGTTCTGATAGCGCATGGCTAAGCATGGCTTCTCCTTCATGCCAAAAAATTGACTGTCATCCGACTCTCTCTAGATGATAGCGCGATTAGAATCAATAACCAAGAGTAGTGAAATTTCCCCCCCTTGTTCTATGATTCCTCACAGTCAATCAAGAATTGGTTCAACAAAAATGTTGCCTAGTTAATCTAGACACCCTCTACACATTGCTCTAAGACCGCTATAACCACTGCTAGCACTTGATCTCTTCTTCATTTCCTTAATACTTTACAAGATAAGGCTTACGTCAAAAACCTTATCATCAGGTCACGTATGCTAGGGACATCCAGACCGCATTGTCCACGGAATGTAAGAAATTTTTCTTTCATTCTCTCAGCGAGAGATTTCTCATTCTTCTTATCAAAACAAAAGGATGCATGGTAATTCCCCTATGAAAAAATACCTCTAATGTGAACTATTAAATCAACATCAATGGATACTAGTCTCTCAAGGCACATGTATCCTCCATGCACACAACTTAGCATCATTTTCATGCATGCGTCAATCTCCTGGCTCTGTCCAAAATGTGGTATGTTGAACAAGTTTAGAATACCTACTTCCTGCCACACCCTATTCCACACCTATGTTTATATGAAGATTATGTGGGTCTTAGAACTAATGGATTTCATCATAAACTTACTAGGTACGAGATATGGAAATGTCTTTTAATCAATGATATCATGGTCAGTGTATTTCAAAGCTGGTATCATACCTAACATATCCCCTTCTACTATGACTCCTTCTGGAATCGGTGGCTCAACTAATGGGTACCTAGAATCCTTCTGTAAGTGGACCTATTTTGTTGATGGCTTTCTTAGTGGGATATAATCCTTGGAAAATCATTCGGCTCAGGACGAGGCTTCCTATGTTTCTTTTATTACTGTCAGTGTTGCAGGTTGGATGTGTGGTTGCTTTGGTACTGAGGCTGATGTTGTTGTTGCCTTAAGTGCCATATTCCTCTGTGACGCTGATCACAACCTCCAACTAGTTCTAAAACTCTATTATGGACTTTGGCTCTTGTAACTTCAACTCTTCGACTGTGTAATCTTTGGCTCTCTATGTAATATTTGATGAATAATAATCTTCCCTCATTGTCCCTTTGTGTGATTTTATACTTCATTTCCAGCTGCAGTTTCCCTTTGCACCTAAACTCTCCATCTAATCCACTAATGGTTTTCATTTATTACCTACTTTTGTCGCTTCATCACTCTATATCTTCGATGAATTCTCCATTCGATTTCAAGATATTATGCATTCAATGTTATGCGGTACCACTACTTCACCATCATGATAACTCTTTATTGCATGTCCCGTCATGGATTATGTTAAATTCTCTTATCTGTCATATGTGCGGTCTCATCTCTCTACAATATCTCTTCCTTTGGTGCAATTTTGTTTCCTTCTTCTATGAATCCTTCTTCTTAACTTTCTCTTATATGCGACAATTTCCTACTTTTCCTTTTTACTTACTACCCTAAAATTATTTTCCTTCTCAAAATTTGTCTTATTCTCTTAACTCGTTTCTTTCTTTTTCCTATTTTTTCTTTCTTTTTCTATCTTTTCTTCCTATAGTACATTATGAAACATATTTAACTTGCGCAACTACTCTAGTGCGAAAAAGGATGGTCATCCCTATATAGTTTCAGCTAGCTTCCATTCGCTAATACTTCCACAACTTTTCCATCCAACTGCTCTAACCGAGCATCACCTACATCAGTCACATATTTGATCATGTATGGCCCTAGCTAGTGCGTCCTTAACTTTTCTGGGTGTTGAAAGAACTTATTGTCGTAGAGAAGTACTAGATATCCTATATATAACTTCTTTTTCTTGATATGTTTATCATGTTATGCCTTTTCTCATGCTTTTTGTAATTATTGATGGAATCCTGAGATAAACGATCTTCCTCTAGCACTAGTAGTTGTGATAGTATTTCTTCTACTATGCTGGAATTTGTAAGGTCTATCATCGCAACAATGCGTAGACTCGATACAAGAAAATCCATGGGAATGACTTCTTACTAACCATATTCTATTCTAAATGGTGTTTTTCCTGTCAACTTCTTGTATGTATTTTTGTAAGCCCAAAGAAGTGTAGGGATCCTTAAATCCCAGTCATGTCACCCTACATTGAAGACCTTGGTTAATGCGTTCTCCAATATCTTGTTGAATTCCTCCATAGTTCTATTTGCTTGTGGGTGATATGGAGTGCTCTTTCTATGTTGTATATGGAACTCTTCTTTCAATTCCACAATTATCTTGTTCAAAAAGTGATTCCATTGGTCCCTCATAAGTACTTTACGACATCCAAACCTTGTAACTATGTTCTCAAACAAGAACTGCACAGATGTCTCTATGTTGCAAGAGGTGACTGGCTTGGATTCTTCCCATATTTTCAGGTAGTCTATCATGGTAATTATATACCTATCTCTTTTTCTCCTCGTTGGTGGGTTAATCGGGCCGACAAAATACACTGCCCATTTGTTAAATTCCTGCAGGGTAAATTGAAAATTCAAGGCTATCTCATCTCTTCATGATGGTCTTCCTACTCTCTGGAAAATGTTGGAGCTCTAGAAATATTCCTTCGCGTCATTATGGAGGGTAGGTCACCATATCTTGTGTACAAGATCTTATGCATTGTATCCTTTCCTGCATAATTTCCTTGTGATGTTCCATCATGCTCCTCTCCTAATATCATGTTTCTTTTGTGTTCTAGCATACATCATCACAATATCCCATCTATGCCTAAATTATATAATCTTCCTATGATCAAATGATATTTTGTTTCTTTAACCACTAGTTGTTTCTTTTGTGTTATTTTCATATTGAATGGATCCACTCATGTGCTCAAGTATTGGACAATTTCTACAAAATGGTCGTCTACCATTTGGACTGAAAATAATTGTGCATCTAGTAAATTATCATCTAAGTTCCCTGCATCTTCCCCTATCAGTATCCATGACAAATGTTCCGGGACTACATTTATTTTTCCCGGCGTCACAATAAATTTGAAATCATACTCCTTGAACAACAATAACCATCTGCAGATTCTCCCCCCAAACACTGGCTTGTTCACTAAATATCTAAGTGCAGAATGGTCTATATACATCTTGAAGTGGGACCCCAAAAAATAATGTCTGAACTTTTGCAAGGCATAAACCATTTCCAAGCCTTCCCTTTCAGTTGTTGTGTAATTCTTCTCGACAATTGACAACTTCCTTCTAGCAAAAACAATCATATGATCTAATTTTCCTTCTCCAATATGGGCTAACACTGCATCGAGCACTATCGATGATAAGTCTACATGGATGTGAAACTCTTTCTTCCAATCCAAGAATACTAGAATGGGAAAAGTTACTAACACTTGTTTCAATACATCTAGACCCTTCTGACGATCATTGTTCCATTGAAACTTAACTTCTTTCTTCAATAAATTCTCCATTGGGGTTGTAATTTGTGCATATCCTTTAATAAATTTTCGGTAGTAACCTGTATGACCCAACATTGTTCTCAACTTTCACAGTGATTCAGGTGGTGGTAAATTAATAATTAATTCTATCTTGGCTGGATCCACTAACAAACCTTGTTTGCATACCACATGACCTTACAATATCCCAAACAGTGTGCAGAAAATACATTTCTTCAAATTTAATGAAATATGATATTGTCTACATCTATCAAGCATCAACCTTAGAGTTTCTATGTGATCTTTCAATAGGATAAAAACAGTCCAATCATCTAGGTACACTTCAATCAATTGATTAATAAACTCCTTAAAGGATATGACAACTACTCTAGAGAACACAACAGGTGGATTCTTTAACCCAAACAACATCATTGTGTATTGGTAGCTTCCCCATTACGTCATGAATGTTGTCTTATGTCTATCTTCTGGTGCAATATTTATCTGATGGTATCCTGAAAATACATCAGCGAATGAGTAGGCCTCCTTTCCTCTTACGTTTTACAATACTTCATTTGTAAATGGGCTCGAGAATGGGTGATGCAAGCAAGCATCATTCAAATTCCTTATGTCTACAAAAATTTGAATACCCCCTATTTTATTATCTTGAAACACCATTGGACTTATCCATTCGTATTTTTTGACAGGTTCAATTATACCAGCTTATATCATCCTGTCAAGTTCTTCTTTCACTTTTTCCTTGTACTTCAGATTCAATCTGCAAGGTCTTTTTCTTACTTGCTTAGCATCTGGTTTCAAGGGGATCTTCATCTCACCCAATTCTCTAGGTATTCCTATCATCTCTGAAAAGGTGGTTGTAAAAATATCATGATACTCATGCAATATGTCTGCAATATTTTCCAAGGTCTTATCGTTCCAATAATCACCAATGTTTTCAAACTTTGGTATCTCCTCTATTCCAATGCTCACTTTTCGCACTCTTAAGGGCTTTGTGTATGCGTCATATTCATGTGTTGGACCTACTACATCGTGCTCCCCTTCAATATTTGATACTATACATTTCCTGGATCTTCTTCCTCTTGGTTTTCCTCAGTAAAATTATAACATTCTAATAACTCATGAACCGTCATTGACTCTCTGTGTGCACTTCTTGTAGGTATTGTTTCTAATTGTCCTTCTTCCATAAAATGTTTACCTCTAATGACTTGTAAAGATGCATCTACTAAAGGTGACTCAACTTAAAAATTAAAGTCTACCTTAAAGTTTCAGATGAGTTCTTCCCAATTCATTGTTCCTATATGCACTTCTAGTTCTAAATACTAGTTCTTGGGAGTTGTCTCCAAGGTATGTATGAAATTGTGCATCCATTCTTGTTTCAACACTTTCCTCCAAGTTGTAATACATCATGAAACATAATCCTTCGAATCACTCATCCCCCTATATTTTTGCATAATGTTCTTTGCTCCAAACCTAATATGCATCAACCTTTTACAATGTTTCCAATCCTATATCCCTTCCTTGTGGGTTTCCCACCATTTCGCTAGGGTTTCTTTTAGTGCAATGTCTAAGGATAATAACCTTTGATGTTTGTGTATCTGCAACTCGAATTCATTAATAAAATAACTTAACTCAGTTAATCCTTTGAACTTTGGTGCATCTCGTACTTCAGTTCTGATCCATTGTAACGAGCAAGTAATGCACGTGCACCTTCTGGTTGACACTCCATGCAACCAGTGCTGCGAGTGTTCAAGTCCTTCCACCGAGTCTGAAGCACAAGAGCAGATGCTTCTCCAACTAATCACACCATCTATAGTGGGATTGACGTAATCCTCCATGTGTGCTATCATATTATATAAGTTATCAATTTCCTTTCTTATGGGATCCACATATCTCCTTGCCTCCATAGGGTCTAATGGCAGAGTGACCTTTAAGCCTCCTCCTTCAAAAATCATCTCTCTTTTCTTTAGGCTGATAATCACATGATTGTCGAAGGCCCAATCTAGTCCAAAAAAACTTGGGGCACTATTGAATATTATCCACAATCTCTATGAATTCAAAGCCAGCTACACTATGCACTCCATCTATGTTCAAAGGTACTCCTACCAATGTCCCGATTGGCATTATATTATGCTAGTTATCCAACCTCAAATAGATAGTCGACTAGAATAGCTTTGGATTCCCCATCATCTCCCACATCTATCTTGGAAGAAAATTGACATCTGATCCTAAGTCCAAGATGATTGTATCCATGTCATATTATCCTATCTATGCACTTAATCTGAACTCTTTGTTTGTTGTCTTCTTGCGCAAGACTTGGTTCACTCCTTTCTGTGTCATAGGTACTTCTCTATCTTGTGTACACTGATCAATAATCCTATGCAATGCATTCATTGTTGTCTCATCTTGCATCAATTCTAAACATCTTTTTAGAAAGTCTTTCAAAGTGTTTACCTTCTAGATTGGCCTTTCTGGAATAGTGTGATTATAAACCGATGGCATATCGTATACAGGTGATGTTTTCGATGTCGAGGCTATCCATTATGGTCCTAGTATCTCCTTCCTTTCTTGCTAATAGGTTTATTTTTCTTTCTGCAGAATGAATGTTGGCATGGGATCAACTTCTTTCATTATCCATTGTTCAAACTCCTTTTCCTTTCTCCATTGCATCTAGTCTTGTTCACGTTCCACCATGCATAACAACTACTACTCTTGGCTAATCATCATGTTCTTCAACAAATATCATCTACAGGTTTTGGTTTTGATTCTGATGTTGGTTATGATTCCCTCTCTCTTGCCACTTCACTATCAGTTGAGGATAGTCTTTTGTCGCATGATCCAAGGCTCTGCAATACGTGCATGTTGTGTAAGGATTTGGGAAATATCTTGCTATATGTCTTGGTTGGTTGCAGTTATAACAAATTATCAGTCCTTTGCCTCCCTAACCAAATCCTCCACATCCTCGGCCTCTACCAAGGCCTCCACTTCCACCCTAATTAAAGAGTCTTGTACTATGGAATTCCTCCTCTGTTGCAACATTGTCTTCCTAGATTTTGTACGCATCCAAAGTGCACTCTCTCATCAAGTCAAATGCACAACAATATTTTTCGTCGTGTCCTATCGATTTACAAAAATTACAAAATAAATTTCTTGGGGTGCTTTGATATTTTTGTAGTAAGGGACTAGCAATGGGATGATGCCCCCATGCCTTACATATCTCAAAATACCCCACTCCTCCTACTAACAAGTTTGGTTCCCCTATGGCCATATACTGTGTGAAGGATAGACACTCTTCCTTCCTATGGAATTTTGTCTTACATGTTATACACCAAAAATGTTTGTGTTTTTCCTTTTCCTTTGTTATCTTTGATAATTGAATTCTTGATGCAGGCAATTGTGAATGTACCTGTGCCATCTCCTATAGAGGATGCTTCCAATTTCATCGCTATTTCCAAATATTTTGGATGTGATGTGACCCTATGTTGTGTTAACGAACAACGAATGTGGGGAAATAGGCCCATTATAAACCATTCTCGATGCTACTCGTCAGGAATCTGAAATTTAACCTACCCATTACATCTTCAAATATATGGTCATAGTCCCACACTATTTCATTATGTACTTTCTTATTTTCCTACAGTTTTGTAATTTATTGAGATTTGGATTTCATTTTTTTGAATTCCTTTAACAATGCTTTTCCGATCTCTACCAAATTTATTGACTTTCCAACCGGTGTAGTTGTCTAAAACTTCATATACCATAGTAGTGCAAGACCTCTGAATGTCGTGGCCAACTGCACAATCTTCATCGCCTTGTCCCAGGCATTCTCTGCAGTCCATATTGTGTCGCATATAAACAAGTGTTGCACAGGGTCCTTTGACCCCATTCCTTGAAAATCAGTCATTGTCAACATATGATCTACTCCTTCCATTGGACTATATGTCGTGATTACCCTTGGTGATGATGACTGAATTTGGTTTGAGGTGTTTCTCTAGGCACTATGACTATTACTCTCACTTCCTCCACTTATTACAATTGATCTTGAAAAGGTATCAGTTCCTAATTCAATTCTCAATGATGCACCTGGGGTCGTGGGTTCAACACAGATTCTAATATGAGATGGAATTCCTTCTTCTACTGGATAGTACCGAGGATATATTTATTTCCTTTTCCTTTCTCCATACGGTGTGGTCTAAAGTATTGCCCAAGGGTCATTGTCCTCGAATTCTTTGTGTTGCTCTCATTTTCCAGCCACAATCTCCTTCTTACTATATCTAAACCTTTCCCCACAACAAAATACTCCAATATCCTCATCTGATTCAGTATCCTCTCTCGACATCCTCAGTCCATTCATTTCTTCCTCATCCTTCCCATTCTCATACCATCCTCTGGTCATCCCCCCATTCCCCTATGTGCAAAAAGACATCTATCTGTTAGAGTCCATCTTCATAACATTATGATTGCATAGTAACATTTTTATCCAAGTAGATAATATAGTCAAATATCTTTTGTGTGGACCCTTGAAAAAGTCCCTATAATACTCTAGTTTTGATTCCCCATATTAAATAATGTATTTTGTTAATTTATGAAAGTTCAGAGTGCCCAAACAATTAAAAGAGTCCAACATTCCTAGGAAATGTAATGTTTTTATAATTATTAATAATAAAATACATTGTTGGTTGCTAGAAAGACAAGGAATAGAGTTATAGGGGCATATGATTCCAAAAGAGAGGGGGTTTGAGGGGATAAGTATTTATTTGATATTTTATTTACACATTTTTTTTTAATGGAGAATATCAGTTACATGAGATTCTTGGGGGAAGGTCATGTGGTTCTTTAATTCCAAAAAATATGTAAACCCATCTTTGGGTTGTTTGGGGATTCACTAATTGTTCATGGTTCACACCTTTCATCATGTTCTCTCTCCCCATTCACTCTTTCACCCATTCATCATTCCTCATTCATTTTTTATCGTGGCTTGGGAATGAAAAACGAATTGTTGGAGAGGAGCCATTGTTTTTTTGGTTGTAATGACTGCTGGTGTATTCCATCCATGAATTAATGCCTGCATGTTTGATATGCATTGGCATGTGTTAATTTTTTCTCACAAATGTGAATCTGGAGAGTCTGAGCATGGATATTCTTGACCAGATGCATTGGAGCCCTAGAAGGAGGTGGACAACTTGAGGGGCTATGTGGTAGAGAAGGGGGTCCATTCTCTTGGGTTTTTCAGGCTGAATAGAAGAGAGTTGGTGTACTTTGGATTGTTGTGTGTGTTGAGAAGCCTATGAGAGATTGAGTGCTGGTTGGTTTGGGAAGCTAAGTGACACCCTGGAACCATCCTTGTGGATTCATAGCCCTGGCTTAGGGGTGACATTGCTATTGACACTTGGAGAAATAGTGTCTACAGTTGGGTGGAATGTCCTTGCTCTGCAACCAGTTGGTGATTTGTTTCATTAAAGATAAATGCTCTCTATCATGGTTTCATTTACATGTATATTTATTTCCTCTGTGTATTAATTATTATCTTTGAGATTCATGTTTATAATCTGCATGCTTGTTGGTTATTGTTGTGTATGGAATTATATTCACTTATTTTATGTTGTAGCATGAATCTTGATCTCTGCATGTGAATATTTCATGCCTATTTGTTAATTAAAAATTTATCAGAATTCAAAATCAGTTCAAAAGCGAGCTTTGAAGTAGCATGGCTAGATTGTGGGTGGTTGGGTACATTATAGTCTCTCTTTGCGACACTATAAGACTGGGTGCAATATACTGCAAACTTGGTAATATAACTCCCCAGTATACTACTCAACCAGAAATCTACTATGCAAGAAACCTTATTGCTTACTGTATTGAGTTGTTTGATAAGTGCAGGACTCCATTTTCTCGAAGATTTAGTTCTATACCTCCCAACATTCTCCACTAGTATTTATAACCATTTAGTCAAAATAATTGAAAATTCACCAAATAAAATTTCATGCAGATCTGTGAAAACATACCTTTGTAACCATTGTCTGTTGTTGATCCTAGGGTTTCTGTTTTGTTCTCTTGCAAAATCTCGTTGCTTCCTCTCTATCCATTTTTCAATTTCTTCCCTATTCAGCCTCCAAAACATTCCCCTCAATTACAACTCTCAATATCAACAACGAAACCATTTGTTAGTGCGCAGAGGGAAGACCTGGGGTTAATCATTCAAATACCAACAAAATCCTTAGACATTGGCCCTTTCGGAATCACCTGCAGAGAAACTGAATTATCACTTGAGGCATCTAGAGGGGTTGGAGGAACCAAGGTTCTACAGTGATGAGGGGAAGTGAGGTATTCTTCATCCCCTGACATTACTTAATAGTTACTTTTATTATTAAACATAGTATAAGCACGCCATTACAACATCATATGGGAGCCATCAATTCAGCATATATCATATAACATCATATATTGAAAATACAACACATCGCAACACACATATTTACGTGGTTCTCCCAAATTGGGATACATCCACAACAACTGGCTTCTTATATTATCCATTCATAGTTTTCTTACAACTGCACACTGCACTACAAAATATGAAACAGTAACATCACCCAAATCTGCCTAGTAATTCTACTATAGTGTGAGTTCACTCCTCATAATTCTTCCTTTGCTCAAATCCATTATCTAAAAAACACTAGAAACTTCTCATATGTCAAACCCCCTCTTTCCCCCAAAACCCTTTACATATTTATACATAAAAATAGAGCTAAGACCATTACAAAAGTGGAAAAAATGTCCCCCAAAACCCAACGATTTATAATCATTTTCCTCCGCTTTCACATTTCTCCATCACGCATCTTTCTATCACCATCTTTGACTCCTTGAAGTCCACTCCCATCGCGCACTATGCTCCATCTTCTAACTACTTTTTACTCTTTCACTTTCTTTTGGTGCAGATCTCCAAACTTATCCAAAATGCCTCTCCAACATCGACCTATTTATTTCTATCAAACTACGTGAGAGTTCGATCAAGAGATTATATGTTGCATTCCTTTGATTTGAAAAGGATGAGTCAATCCACACACAAAATAATATTTTTTAGCAATTATAAAATCGATATGCTATGGGAATGTGCACGCTCTGTACTGAATGCATGTTCAAGAGTAAAATAAAAAATATTATTGTTGAATCTGCTAGTGGAAAGAAGACAATGATACCCATGTGGTGCCTTGATACTAAAGGTGCACATAGAAGAACATTAGTAATGATAGTGTGCCCTTGAAAGTGAAAAATGTTTGGTTGACCTGGCAGACTTGGGAAACTGGTTGCCCTGGTCGACTTGGGCGACCAGTTGACTTGATTGACTACTCTCATTGAGGATCAACTACTAACTACTCTCATTGAGGATCAATTGGTATACTGGTGGTTGTTGTGACAAAGTGGAAATACAACACTAGTGAAAATTATGCCTATCGCATGACTTAGTATGAATATTTCATGAAAATCACACCCATTTTTCCCTCGATTGCAATGCTATCACTAATAATTCTTAGGAAAGTTGAGGCATGGGCCACACATGAGAATGTTGGAGGCCTAGGCCGAATTGCAATGGTGTTGATTGAACAACTTGTGTACCAGATTAATACTTGGTATTATCATTACATTAAATAAAGAGATAAGGTGCTTTGTGTCGGGGTCATTTTTTTTTAAAGAAAGAGAGAGACCCATTTTGCTATCATCAAAGGGATCTAGGTCTAAGTGACCCAAGTTGTCATAGCTATAACCGTCAATTATTTAGAGATGGGTGGGTAATGTTTTTATCTTGCACACACCGACCAAGCATAATGAGAATACACAAACCTGCTTTCCAAAGAATGTCGACCAACTAAATATTCGATGAGGAATATCCACTTAAAGCGATGAGTTTTGCACCAGTCCATCTTGATTGATCATAATTATAATTGGTAAATTTTTATTTAAAAAGTGCATTGATTGTGAAGTATAAAAACAAATGGGTTTTTTATTGCGCCTATTTAAAGGAATTCATGAAGGAATGTAAAAGAGTCTAGTTGGGTTTGAGTCTACTCGAGTATGTAGTTTGATCTAGAGAATTTTAGTAGAAAAATAATTTTGTGGTTGTCATTTGAGTCACTCATGTATTAATTAAATGAGTCAGGATTCAAAGAAAAATCTATATTATGAATGGAGTAAAGAGAACGAAGGAGAGGGTTAAGTGTGAGTCTCTATGATAGGTGATCCTCTTTTACATTTTAATATAAGTCAAAATAATGAGTTTGTAAAAATATGGTACTAGCAAAAAGAGTTTTACTAACAATAGAATCTAACCATTGAGTCTTGTCCTAATCAAATCGAGTCATGATCACAAATTAGATTCATAGAATTGAGTTGTAGTAAAATTCATCCTTCATGTAATATCACATGTAGAATATGTTATCACATAATCAAGTACGGGGTATTTTCCTGGAAGAAATGTCCCTTGCGGCAAGAAGAAGGTCAAAAAATGGGCTAAAAATCCATTTATCTCAAGGTTTTAGAAGCGGGCGCATTATTTTAATGAGCACACAGATCTGGACGACCAAGATCTACGTGCCTAGATCTGTGGCTGAGGTTCCATTTCGAAGCCCCTTTGTCATTCTACCTTTAACGGGAGGGGGAGCGTCCAGAATGGGGTGCGCATCTCTCAATGGTCAGGATTGGGGTGCCTAGATTTACGATGCACAATCAATTCCAGAGCCCCTTGGCCCTTCAACCTTTAATAGGGGGGGGGGGTCTGATATGGGCGGCTTTCTAGTGTGGGCCCCCCTGCTATCGTGCCGCATCCTCCTTGCGACGACCCCCACCACTTCCAAACCACTTGCCACCTCCCTCTCCTCCTGCCATCTGTCTTCCACTCACCCTCGTGGCATATCTCGTTCCCTTTTACCCCCTTTTATCTTTCGACACATATTCCTCTCCCTTCCACGCCGTCCTCATCATAGCGATGTGTCCTCTCCCTCGACCAATCACATCCCACCATCTTTCCCCCCTTCGCCTATCACCTTCATGCCCCCTGTCATGTATCTCTCCCGTGTCACCTCCACGGTCATTGTTTCCCCTCACCTCATTCCACCTCATCGCTGGTCTGTGTCGGTGTAGTACGCATGCAACATCCGTCCACCCGAACTTTCCTCTTCTTACTTCCGCACTGTGCATGCCAAATCGTCCCTGCCTAGTCACCATTCATTCACCACCTCCACGACTTGCCATGAAGTCATTTAGTAGATCCAGGTGGCAACATGAAGAGGCCTCCACGTCCCAAAGGTACAGAGTTGACTGGGGCCATTCTCGATCCCAAGGAAGTAGTTATTAAGGTTGTTGTTGGTGGTTAGACATTGTCTCCACCATAAATGGAAAATCTGATAGAGGATTAAAGGCTGGTCGATTCGTCCGCAGAGATGCCATGAGTCTGATTGTGTTTGACATAAGGCACCATGGTCCAGAGACTGCATGTACATTCTGCTAGTAGACATGCAGACGTACCCTTTCTTTTTATATGCAATGACTCGATCTTTCTGTTGATTGCTTGCTTTGAGTATATGTAGGCATTTTTTCCATTTTTGAAAGGGGGATGGTTGAGCTAGGATCCTGATTGTAAAGTTTTGATGAAGCACCGGTTGCTCTGGTTATGTATTGTCGCTTGAGACTTCTTGTCTAATGAATGTTAGCCTCTTTCCATCTCTCTGTTAACACTGTGTTAGAACAACTTGGAATTGAAGGGTCTAGTTGAGTTGCACTATTATAGGATGATGTATGTTTGATCACTGTGATAGTCACATTGTTTCTAATCAGCTCTTGTATTTTCTCAATGTTGAATGACTTGGAATTGAAGGATCCAGTCATGTCACCTTTCAGTTCCTTGAAACTCTAAACCAAGAGGATCTTATCTTCTGAGTTTTTCTTTCTCAAGCTGCTGGAAGGTCTGATGCCCAAAGCAGTCTTATTCACTTCTCCTACCAAGTCTTCCCTCTACTCATTTTATACTCAACCTACTGATGGAAGTTAGATCAAGACCTCACATGTTCTTGCATGCCAGGCCTGGTTTTCTGAGTTAAAACAATATCTTCATGGGTCTCTATCCATTCGACCACCCCCATTAAATTATTCATGACATAAAACTGATGGGCATTGGGCTCTGCTCCTGTCGCAATCCGGGAGTGACTTCTGACGCTAACATTTCTGGCATCGTTGCCAGGGACAAAGTTGAATATTTTCTCCGGGATTGAACGACAATGATTAACTGATTCTGAAGGTGCATCAGATATCAGAACTATTGAGATTGCTACTATGCACTTGGCGACTCCACTGATGAGAATCCACAGGCGACTTCATTGTTTCAGCCATGTCTTGTAGAGGTAGACATACACGGTCTAATCCTCAATTTCCTTTAGTGCCACCTGAAGATGACCCAGAGAATATTATTAGAAAGGGAAAGGCCTCTGGAGGAGGTACTTCTACTGCTAAACCAGGTCTTTCTGATGATTTTCATAATTCTATAGAAGCTCCAACGCCTGCATCTCATTATGTTTTGTTACCTTTCGTTGGAGTTTCCTGTAGTTTAAATTTTGGGAGTGTTCCTATTGAGTTTTCTCCTCTTGGTATTGAATTGGAAGGACAAACTCTCGTCACTCCCTTCTCCCCCAAGGTGGTATCCTGGTTCAGGCCCAACACCTCAGAAGATTTTCCTACCCTGGGTTTTACCACCCCTTCTCCTATTACTATTGTTGTCGAAGGAAAGCAACCTTCTATTCCTTTTAGCCCTCAAGCTTGTTCTCCAAATTCCCTATTGTTCCCCTTCCTTCCCGTAAGCTTAGTTCTTGTCTTTCCGGTTCAAACCTCCTCTCCTCCTGGTTCTCCTACACCTTTGTCCCTATGGTAGGTGCTAATCCCCCTATAAACAAAATGGATTCCATAGTGGCTGCTAGATATGCCCCCTTAATCCTACCTCAACCCATGAATCCTCTCCCTACTAGAGATTACTTGAAATATATGCCTAAATTCACTGGAGAAGAGGACATAACTACTGAATAGCACCGTGCTTCCTTCTACAGCTATGCAGACAACCTGAACATTGAAAATGAAGATGTCTGGATGAGAGTCTTCATCCAGAGCCTTGATGGTGAGGTGAGGAAATGGTTTAGGGGATTGGCCCCTGGATCTATTGCTGGGATTGAATCTCTAGATGATGCTTTCCTGAGACAATGGGGAGATAAAAAATATTTCATGTATTACATGATAGAGTTTGGGTCCTTGAAGAGAAATAAAGGAGAATCTGTCTCAGACTTCTCCAAAAGATTCAATAATATGTATAATAAGATCCTTGTTGAGATAAAAACCATATAATCCTCTGCTAAAATCTCTTATGCTAATGCATTTGACCTTGACTTCTGCCTTTTGTTGAGAGAAAGAAGAGCTACCTCCCTAGCTCAAATGAAAGATGCGGCCATAGAAGTGGAATATAATGTATTGGCAGTTGACAGACTCAGAAATAAGACTGATACAGACAGGAGAAAGGGAAGATCTGAAGCCTCGACTTATGGCCCCTCTATGCCTCACCCTCAAGTAGATGAATTGACCAAGATAGTGAATTCTTTGTCTATAAAGATGGAGAAAATGAAGGTGGAGGGGAAGCAAACATACAAAAATCCTCAAAATGCCGAAAACAAAGGAAATTTCAGGAGGTTGAATAATAATGCTCCCTGGATGATGCAAAGGGACAAGAGGGGAAGAGATAGAGAAGATCAGAGGATTCAGGATCCTCTTCAAAATAATTTTGTAACTAATTATGAAGAAGGGGAAATAGATGGGCTTGATCCTGAAATCCACTACTTGGAGATACTTCTCCTTTTCCTCATCTCACTCAATCAGCATACAAGGAGTCTCTCATGGATAGTCAGTTAAATGAGCTAAGAAAGGGAGACAAGGATAGCAGTAGCCAAAGCAGGTATAACCTAAGATCCAAGAAGAAGACAAGAGCACCTGACGTTCCTAAATAGATTTCTAGAGTAGAGAAACCTGCTAATGAAGTAGCAGACAACAACAAAGGTAAGAAGGCCCAACCCCTGTCTCCAATGGTCCAGATTCATGTTCCTGAAGTAAGGGAAATCCCAAAGCTCGCATCCACTTTTAACTTTGAGCATGGAATTCAAAAAATCAGAATCCTTGTACCCCTCTCTGAACTGGTCAAGCATGAATTGTTCAAAAAATGCCTCTTTGAGTTATTACAATCTGAACCCTCATGCCATCCCATAGACTCAATCAATTTGCAAGATGAAAAGCCTACAGTCATCCTAGGTCCTATGGTAGAAGACAAAAATTATTCATCCCCTCCCTTCTACGCATCCTTTAACATACATGACAAGGTGTTGTACAACTGTTTGATGGATTCAAGGGCTTCCCACAACCTCATGCCCAAAACTGTCATGGAAGAATTAGGACTAGAAGTCACCAGAGCCTATCATGACCTCTATTCCTTTGACTCCAAGAAAGTTCAATGTCTAGGAGTCATCAAAGATCTGGTTGTGACCCTATTTTAGCTGCCCATGAAAAGTGTGGTCATGGACATTCTGGTGGCTGATGTTCCCCCCAAGTTTGGTATGTTTTTATCAAGATCCTGGATAAAAAGACTTGGAGGAACCCTGCAAATGGACCTCACCTATGCTACTATTCCATTGTTTGGGGGGGAACATAGGAGACTATACAGAGAAGCCGAGATGGCCTACATAATCAGTGACAAAACAAATCCTACTAACCATCCTATCTTTTCTCTTGAAATTGATTTGGGTTCCAGATTACTGCATCTCACTGATGCTCCCAAGATTCCTCTAAAACTCAGAAAACAACCCACTACTTCTCATGAAAATTCCTCCCCCACCACCTCTGTCTGGAAAATGTTCTTTGATGGAGCCTCTTCCAGAGAAGGCACTGGTGCCGGAGTGGTTTTTGTGTCACCTTCTCAGGAAACCATATTTCTATCATACAAGCTAGAGTTTGAAACAACCAACAATCTGGCAGAATATGAAGCTCTTGTTTTAGGTTTAAGGGATGCAAAGGAAATGGGAATTGAAGAGGTGGCAGTGTTCGGAGATGCAGAATTGATAGTCCAATAGATCAAAAATGCTTATCAGGCCAAGCATCCTTGGCTCAAGAGTTACAGAAATGAGGTATGGGACCTAATCAATAGTTTCTTCTCAGCATTCAACATTTCATTTGTTCCAAGAGAAAAGAACACAGTGGATGATTCTCTGGCTACATCAACAAGCAATTTCAAGGTGCCCCTACCACCCAAACTCAGACATGATATAGAAGTAAAATACAGGCCTTCCATACCTGACAATGTCAAACATTGGAAGGTATTTGAGGATGATCTTGAGATCAAAAGATTCCTGGAGATTGTTGAAGAATTTTCAGTGCTGCATATGGATCAAGACCTTGTTTCTGAAGCAAATCTTGATGCTGGTGATTTTCTAAGTAAGATTGCAGAGCATGACATTGTGCAGCTACCAAGCAATCATATTCCAAAGGGACTAGTTCCTTTGGAAAGACTTTTTGATAGAAATGATGTGGCAATAAAGGGGAAAATCTCAGATTATAGTGCTAATGCAACTGAGTGCAACATTGGCACAGAGAAGGAACCAAAGTTCGTCAAATTGTCAAGCAGCCTATCAAAGGAGCAGAGGACCAAGTATACTGAGATTTTGAAGCAGTTTGTTGATGTGTTCGCCTGGACATATGAAGAACTCAAGACATATGACACTGTTTTCATTAAACACAAGATCACATTGAAAGAGGAGGCCAATCCATTTAGGAAGAAGCTAAGACCTATTAATCCTATGTTGTTGCCTATCATGGAGAGAGAGGTAAAGAAGCTGCTAAATGCCTAGATCATCATGCCTTTGAGATATTCAGAGTGGGTGGCCAACTTGGTCCCAATGAGGATGAAGAATGGGGAAATCAGACTCTGTGTTGATTTCAGGAACCTGAATAGGAGCTCAAAGAAGGACAATTACCCCTTGCCAAAGATGGAACATATATTGCAGAGGGTAATAGGAGCATCCAGGATTTCCATGATTGATGGCTTCTCTAGCTACAATCAAATCTCTATTCTGCCTGAGGACGGAAAAAAGATAGTGTTTACCACTCCGTCGGGCACATTCATGTATGCCAAAATGCCCTTTGGATTGATGAATGTGGGGGCAATGTTTCAGCAAGCCATGGACATAGCTTTCATTGGGGAAAAGGATAAGTTTGTGGTCATCTATCTGGATGACATCACAGTCTTTTCCAAATCTGATAAAGAACATTTTTGTCATCTGAGGAAGGTTTTTTTGAAATGCAAGAGGTTTGGCCTTTCATTAAATCCCAAAAAGTCTTTGTTTTCCATGAAGCAGGGAAATTTGTTGGTCCACATAGTATCAGCAGTAGGAGTCAATATTGATCCTAGCAGAGTTGAAGCAATCTAAGCTTTGTCAATCCCAAGATCCAGGAAAGAAGTCCAGTCTTTCCTTGGTAAAATTAATTTTCCAAGGAGGTTTGTTTCTAACTTTGCTGAGATGGTAAAGTTTATAGAAACCATGTTGAGGAAAGGAAATGAAGTTAGGTGGACTTCTGAGTCTCAAAATTCCTTTGAGAAGATAAAGAAAACCTTGACTGAAGCTCCTGTTCTTATCAGTCCCAACTAATCAAAGGATTTCCTTATTTTCTTCTTTTCTTTATCTGACACAGTGGCTATTTGTTTACTGCAAAAAAACGATACCGGGCTGGAGCAGGCTATTGCCTTTTTTAGCAGAGAATTAAGGGATGCTAAGGTCAGGTAAAACATCATGGAGAAGTAAGCCTATGCTCTGGTGAAAGATCTCAAATATTTTAGAGTCTATATCCTGCAGTCAAATTTCATTGCCTATGTCCCCTCAGCTGCCATGAAAGACATTCTTACTCAGCCTGACATAGATGGGAGAAGGAGTAAATGGATCGCCAAGATCCTTGAGTTTGATCTGGAGATAAATCCCACCAAGTTGATCAAAGGTCAAGGTTTAGCCAAGCTGTTGGCTGAAGAAAATTGCAAAGCCTTAGGGGTAAGTTTCATTAATGAATGCTCAGGAAATCAACAGGATCAACTGGCTGATGCAGATCCTCAAGCAGAACCCCCATTGGCATGATGTCCTTGGTACAAGGATGTCATATATTTTCTGCAAGAGTTGCGAACTCCTGATGTCCTACAAAGTAACAAGGCAAGAGATTTAAAGCTCAAAGCAGTCAAATACTGCCTTGTTGATCGAGTGTTATATTGGAAATACCCCCTAGGAGTGATTTTAAAATGTTTGAACCCACAAGAGGCCCAAAGGATCATTGTTGATTTTCATGATATCCTATGTGGAGGGAACCACTTCTGGAAGACCACAACCTAAAAAATTCTCAGGGTTGGGTACTACTGGCCCATCTTATTCACTGATGTTTGCAGAGAGGTCATAGCCTACAACAAATGCCAAAGGTTCTCAGGAAAGAAACAGCTTAAATCTCTGCCATTAAAGCCTATGGTTGTTTCAGGACCTTTCCAGTAGTGGGGCCTAAACTTTATTGGGGAGATCCATCTTGCCTCCAATGGAAAGCATAGATGGATCCTGACTACCACAGATTTCTTCACCAAGTGGATAGAAGCTATCCCCACCAGGAGTACTTCCCATAAGGTAATCATTGGATTCCTGGAGGACCTCATTACAAGATTCGGCTGCCCAAGCAATATTGTCACTGATAATGCAACATCTTTCAGAGGCGAACCATTGGTCAAATTCTGTGAGCAATTTGGGATCAAATTGATTCATTCTACCCCATACTATCCCCAAGGCAATGGTTTGGCAAAGTCCTCTAACAAAAGCCTAATAAGGATCATCAAAAGGTTGTTGGAGGACAGCAAGAGGGCCTGGGATTCAAAGTTGAAATTCACTCTGTGGGTTGATCGAGTGACAACAAAAAGATCCATAGGCATCTCCCCTTTCCAATTATTCTATGGAACATAAGTAATTTTTCCTTCTCAACTGGTTGTGCCTGTGGAAAAATTCTTTCAGGATTATCAAGGAGAGCATGATGACATGATCAGAAGAATTCATCAGCTAGTAGAAGTCCAATAGAGCAGAGAGCAGGTGGTGATCAGAACTCAAGATCGTTAGCAAAAGATCAAGCAAGCCTTTGACAGAAAGGTCAAGAAGGAATATTTCCAGTTAGGTGAATTGGTGTTGAAATGGGATGCTCCCAAGCAGGACAAGGGCAAACATGGCAAGTTTGAAGCCCTATGGATCGGGCCCTTCAAAATCATTGAAGTATTTTCAAATAATACCTACAGGTTGCAGGGTTTGGAGGGTGAGGAAGTGTTCAATGGCCCTGTGAATGGGCATTTTCTGAACAAATGTTTATTTTGAGCCATGCATGGCTCCTTTGTATTAGTAAATATTGTTTTTATTTTTATCTTTAAGTTTTAATAATGACTCCATAGCCCAACAACAAGGCACTAAAGCTGCAAAAGAGTTCTCGGCAGCCCATAGGGGGAGTGGCATCCCCCATGGAGACTAATGTTATCACATAATAAAGTACGAGGTATTTTCCTGGAAGAAATGTCCCCTGCTGCAAGAAGAAGGTCAAAAAATGGGCTAAAAATCCATTTATCCCAAGGTTTTAGAAGCAGGCGCATTATTTTAATGAGAATGCATATCTAGATTACCGAGATCTACGTGCCCAGATCTGCAGCTGAGGTTCCATTTCGGAGCCCCCTTGCCATTCTACCTTTAATGGGAGGGGGGGGGTCCGGAATGGGGCGTGCATCTCTCAACAGTCAGGATTGGGGCACCTAGATTTACGGTGCACAATCGATTCTGGAACCCCTTGGCCCTTCGAACTTTAAT
>JASDQU010309820.1:151191-161616 GCA_032191745.1 Picea mariana | reverse complement strand
TCAAACATCCTTATACCTCTTAGTTTACCTTGACCTAGACCTTATTTAGGTGATCACGAGAGGGGACGATAGGCTTGGATACTTTACTTGCTACTTTGATCTCTTGAGGTCACCATGGAAGCCTCTCTTGAAGTGGACCTCTTCCATCACTAAAACGTGCGAAGTTCTTACTAAGGTGACAATGGTAGGATCTTCTGTAGTTATGCAAGATTTTGGGACTTGTGGTGGGGCTTTGCACAAGTACAAATTCTGCAATAGCATAATGGCTCCATTGCCAAGGAAGATTGAGTCATTCTCCTCAATGAGATATCTTTGGTAAGCTTTTCCTGAATACCTTATCCTACAAGCTTACCTGACGACTCCATTGAGGGTATTTCCCTCTCCTTCCCTTGATGACCCAAAAATGATCATCTTGCGACTCCACTGATATATTTACAAGTGTCATCCTACTCCCAACATTGCGATATTGCATATTTTCAAGTAATGGGATTATTTCACGATGTTCACTTCATGGAATGCTTCTATGCCTGGATATTGAACTTGTTCCAGGATACCCAAATCACTTTTTCTCGGGATTGGGGGAATAATTGTCCAAAATTTGACGAAGACCCATCCTTGGTTATTTCTCATGTTGTGAATTTCTTGAAGGATGTTTCCAAGATATATATAACACATCAAGATGTGCTAATAATATAGTTTTTGATATTTATGGAAATAAGACAAAAGGATTGCGTTGAACGTACTCTCCATTCAAAGAGTATATCTTCTCTTGAAATCTTCATTAATGAATTCCTCAAAAGGTGGGCCCCGAGAACACAAAGTTATGAAGACACTCTCCACGATTTTATCGTGGCCCTCCAAAGGGAAGGGTTATGTTATATCCCTATTATCGCACAAACTGTAGGTTGGGAAAAGCCCAAACCAATCCACGAGATTTCGATAACTGTGGGAGAGTCTTCCCACTATCACCTTAGATAAACCCTCCCCTCGCTTTAGATAAACCCTCCCCTCGCTTTAATGTAGGATAAATCCAACACAAGGGGGAAATCTCGGGTGACCCTAGGGGGAAATGAGATGGAAAATGAAGTTATGGAAGTGAAACTCATATAGGTCAAACTACTAAGTGGAGGATGGCTTGGAAATGAGTCTCTGAAATGGTCAAGGGTTGCCAAGTGCTTGAATCACTGTTAAAGATTGTTGTAGCTTCCCGAGACAAGGGGAAACACAAGATACAAGCACAATAATTTGAAGGAAAAGAAATTGAAACTTGTTGTCCTAATTAGCATAAGTATATAATGATATAAACCAACAATGAAATGATAAGAAACACTGCTAAACAAGTCACTAAAAGTCCAAGTAAATATGCAAGAGACTAACTAGCAATTACTAGTATAACTCAATTATGATAGCACAAGACTTTAGAAACAATTAAAGGCTATTAGATGGAAGTATTGAAGAGATATTATTTCAGCCTTATGGCTATAGAAAATAAGTGCTACAATAGAAAAATCTAACCACCGAAAATTGCAAGTAAACCACCTAAAATAAGCACAACAACTAGTAGATTAATTTGGTAGCTTTCTTGCAAATTTTGACGGTTAGAAAATGAGTAAATTCGAAAGTTATGAAGTGTTTTGCTGAAGCCCTAATGGCTATAGAAAAATTTTATTATAAAAACAATAAATCCTTGGTGAATCAAGATGCCCTAGTGGCCTTGGCTAGCCTTAAGCATATAGAAAAGATTCCAATTTAAACAATTTCAATAACTCGTGATTTTACATATCCCAATGCAATGATTTTATTTCTCCAATGCAAGAGATTAGTGTTTTTAACTATTGGGTTATGGAGTCTTTTAAATGAAAGAGCTAGTTGTGCTAATTCCTTAGGGGTGTAATCCCTTTTAATCCTGAAGGCAAACACGACTAGCTAGGAAAAACCTAGGAGGGTGTAATGCCTTTTACTTCTCCTAGTATTCCTTTGGGCAACAAATTATTCCAAGACAATTATGATGGGATTAGTGGGGTTGTGTGCCCTTATAATTCCTGTTATTGCAAAATTTGTACTTTCCCAAAATCCAAAGACAAGTGAACAATAAATTGGCGTAATAGGAGGTTGTCCTATCACTGTCACCTAAATAAGACACCTCTTTCTCTTTATGGGTGAAATCCCAAGGGAGGAGTCCCCGATGACTTGGGGGTTTGAGAAGGAAAAGGAAATAGTGTCAAGAAAGAGTTCTCCCCCTCTCTCAAGTCACACTGATCACAAAGTCCCAACGGTTTAATAAGATGTAGAAAATATTTGCTTAAGTGTACCTGCCCAGAACAAGACAACAAGAAAACTCTATTTGCAAGTAACAATTGATATTAGTTCTTCGTAAAACCTTGGACTTTTAATAAAAGAAATAAGCTGATACACAAAACAAACATAAATTTATAACAACGATGTATATATAATGATAGCTTCAAAATTATGCCTTAAACAAGCTTCAATAATGACCCAAAATGATAACCTAGAATTTTCAATATGCTAGCATTTTTCAAAAGCAAAGAAGGCAATGTAAAATCAACTGTAACACTTTCTTTTAGGAGATTTTACTACTGCAATATATGGCTGTAGCTCACTTTTGTAAAAAAAACAATAATGTTAGTAAGTTAGTCTACTCTAAGGTTAGAAATGGTTAGCAAAGAGCTTGAGGTAGATGGTTTGAGGGTTCTTTTCATCAATCAATCAACTGCAAGGTATAAACTAGTGCCTTTAGGGTTAATGGAGTCACTTTTTGCAGCAACAATATTGAGGGAAAATAATGATAATAGGTGAACTAAAGACAAGAGGGAGGATGGTTAAGGTGTTGGTAACCCAAGTCCTCAATCATCCAAACCCTCGAAGAAAAATGACCACTAGGAAGTAGGTAACCCTAGGCCCTAGTGATTTTCCTTCTTCTTTAGGTCAAGCTTGAAACAAACAAAATCTTAATGAAACAAAGTTACTAGAGTGATACTAATATAGGGCTCTAGCATATGCTTCAATGGAGGTGTCTTTAAGCAAAATCAATTATGCAGATAGCTATTGAGAGAAGGACAATAACATGTGCTTATTCTTCTAGGGTTTCACACTAGAAATTTCATAATCTTAGTAAATGCAAAGTAAAATATACCATAACAATTCAAAAAAAGAAGAATTGCATATTTTCACTTACACTCACCAAGAATAATCTAGTAACATGCCATAGTTGAAGACTTTCCACCATGAAAATGCCAAAAATCACCAAATAAAGTTCCCTCCAAGAGTTGCGCACCACTTAGTTCATCCAATAAGCCTTAAAAGACGCCAAATTTCAAACCTCACAATTGTGTGAGTGAGAGATGATGAAAAATATAAGATATTTTCCCCTTATTTATAAAATACAAGTGACCTTTAATTACATTTTAGGTCAAAAAAGGCCGATATGGCTAGTTTACATCAAAAATCCAGTTTTACATAAAATTGACAATTAAAACCTTAACTTTATCTTTTAGGGCTGATTTCATGCCCCTCCTCGGGTGACGTTAGGACCCCTCTTGGAACGCCATGTCTCTAAAGTGAAACGTTGGGGCTCAAAATCCCTCAGAAACAACCACACATTTCAACCAACCCGTCCTCATGCCTAAAACCCCAACTGGATGATGTCAAGGCTCAGAATGATGATGTCAGGGGCCTTTAAGGGCTAACGTCATGGTGGGAGGGAAAGACCCCCCTAGGTCCATTCCTGCCGAAGTGCCTATGGTGGAACGTCCTCCCTTTTCTTTGGTGCAAGCCACTCGTATCCCTCTTCCCTTGGCTGGGGTCTCAACATCCATCTGATGGGATTTTATGCCCATGGAGGTCCGAGCTAATCATCTCCCCATATGTACCTATCCGTCAAGCATGGTATTGCAACACCAACAAGTATGCCCTCCATGGGATCATAATTCACCGGGATCATAGCAATTTCAATCACATCTAATAATCAAGTTACCCAAACATGTGCATCAAACCCCCCTTTTCCCATACAAATGCTCAAAGAATTTATGCTATTTAACAAGCCAGGTTTGGAGAGGGTCTCAAGATGTCCCATTAGGCTAATTCTCCTTAGGTGTGGGGTTTTCCCAGGTGAAGACCAATCTAGGTCATGTAAATGCATGATATGGTGTAGGGTATGTTTGGGCAAGGGGTGCAATGATAACAGGGAAATGTAGGTCTTACCTATGGGTTCCTTTGTAGAGGGTGAGCTTCACCTTGTCATGGATGAAATTTCTTCCTAGCCTATTCAATGCCTTTTTACTCTTTTCCTTATTTCATTTTCTTTCAAGAGAATAGTTGGAGGACACTGCCCTAGCGTGGTGACCAGTGGTGACAACGTTACCCACAAAAATTTCACAGAGATGAGAAGGATGGCTCGTGATGAGACCCCCTTTCTCTTGGCTATTCCACATAGAGACAATACCCTGGTGTGGTGACCAGATGAATAGTAGCATCATACTGCTACATTCCCATGGACCTAATAGGATGGCTTGTGATGAGACCCCCTATCCACCAACTAGGTCTTGAGTTTTCTTTTATTTTATGGGTCCCCTTTTTTTCTTGATGAGAATCCTTTTATTGCTTTCTTGGGGATCCCTGGGCAGAGCATATCAAGGCTTGATCTTGGATTTTAACTTTTTCTAGCTACTTTTACCCTCTGGGCCTTCAGCCCGTTCTTCCCACAAGGCAAGGTACAACCCTTACTAGCTTGGCAAACCCAATGCCAAAACCAATGTAGGGGATAGATGAAAGGGAAAATGATGAAAAGTGATAAGTATGGAAGGAATGGAAAATGACCTTTCATAGAGCCACCCAATGGAAACTCATCCCTAAGGGAACCAACTTGCTAGGGCACTCTGTCATCCCCCCAAGGTATGGACAAGTTAAAAGGAATATTTTCCAAGAAAACATCATGAAGCAAAGAGAATTGAATGCACATATTGAATTTTTTTGAGAATAAGAGTGACACATACCATGATACCTAGACTCATTACCTCATGGAGAAAGACCCACTACTACTTGAGAACCAGGCCGATGGGATGGATGATGCTGCTGCTGATAGATGGGAAGCATTGAAGAAAATACGGGCCCTCCAGGGCCAAGCTCAAGTCAATGTGGCTCTTGATACTCAATGTCTAGGACCTATGGGGATCAAGACATAATATTCTTAGTTATCCCTAGGATAGGGGATAACATTTGGCTCCAACTCGGGGACATGTGCTCACCGTAGAGCGCATGAGAACCTCAACATCTCTAGTATGACCTATGACCTGCTAGATCTCAACAAAAATGATCAGTAATCTCTTGGGGTGGTGATATCACCCCTGGATCATATATGATAAAATGAAATAAAAGTAATCAATCATATATACAAATGGAAATACAACTACTCTAGCATGCAATGTAGATGGTATATACAATGAAGGAAAATACCTACCTACTCACCTGTACTTACCTGTGAAGTCAAGTCTTTTACCCTTGATGGGGTTTGAAGAGCTATCCACTAACCAGTAATGGATGTATTATTCCTTCCAACGTGGATAGATAGTAGTCATCATTGACCGACTTCATTCCAACTCTGAAAGGTCCAAGCCAAAATTGTGCACTCCCTTTAACATTGTTAGGCTCCCCCATATTTGTATCCCACTCTAAAACCAAATCTCTTTACTTGTAGTCCCTTCCTTCAGAATCAAATGCTTTGTGTACTCTAGTGTATTGTGTCAAGGGAGGGGGTGGGGTTCTATGAATAGTATATCTTCTTGGTTCGGATCAGTCAACATATGTTCATCATCCCCTTTCCATTTGATGAAGCCAACTCCTTTCCTTCTAAACCTTATCAAATAGTCATCGTCTTGTGTAGAAAAATAGTCATCCCAGTCTTCAGAGATGTCAAAGGCATCATTAGGATAATCACCCAAATTTGTATCTCTTTCTTTCTCCAGAACGATGGGGTGGGGTCTTACCAAAGCACTATCCCTTATGTATGTTTCGTGCAAATGTAACATCTCGTTATTACCTACTACATTGCTATGCTTGTGATTGCTAGGAATATTCTAGTCACCCTTTCCCTTGTCCCATGTTATCTCATTAATATTGTCTTCTTCTATCAAGGGAAGAGTGGGCCAACCTTGAAATAAGCATGGATCTATGGATTTGTAGTCGCTATGTCCATGATTACACCTTTCGATGTGTTCCATTCTCTTTGGCTTGTTATGCAAGGTGATGAAATCTTGGTCCTTGACAAGAATATTTGCATAGGACAAGTCCATCTGTAGACTCCCGCCTAAGGTAGCATACCATTACCTAGATAATATCATTCCCCAAGTGTCATGTATATCGACAACAATGACATCCATTATGATGGGGAAATCAGGGTAGTCAGCAAGGTGCACTTGAAGACCTTCTATCAAGCCATATACCTTGATCCCCTTTGACTCAAATCCATGAATGTCAGTATAAGGCCCTATAACTTCCAGCCCCAGTTGGTTCATAACCTTCGAACTCATCATATTTATAGATGAATTAGAGTGAAGCATGGAATTGTGAATATATAGGTCATATATTAGCAAGGAAGTGAGAAAGGGTGTTTGCTCATTTTTGTCAAAATATCAATTAGTAATAGTGTGGAAGTTTATTCGAACGATAGTTGGCCATCTGGGATTTTTTTTGTCAAAGAAGGGATTTCCAACATTCCACGAATCCTTTTGAATTTTTGTAAGATATAGGACATACTAGTGCTCAGGTTGGTCCTATCATTGCTAGATTTTGGAAAATGTTGGGGTAGATTGCCAGCATACACCTAATCAACAAGGCAGTCAGCAAGGTGCACTTGAAGACCTTCTATCAAGTCGTATACCTTGATCCCCTTTGACTCAAATCCACAAATGTTAGTATAAGGCCCTGTAACTTCCAACCCTAATTGGTTCATAACCTTCAAACTCATCATATTGATAGATGATTCAGAGTCAAGCATGCAATTGTGAAGATATAGGTCATCTATTAGCAAGGAAGTGAGAAAGGGTGTTTGCTCATTTTTCTCAAAATGACCAATTAGTAATAGTGTGGAATTTTCTTCGAATGATAGCTGGTCATCTAGGATTTGTTTTTTCAAAGAAGGGATTTCCAACATTCCATGAATCCTTTTGAATTTTTGTAAGATATAGGACATACTAGTGCTCAGGTTGGTCCTATCATTGCTAGGTTTTGGGAAATGTTGGGGTAGATTTCTATCATACACCTAGGGCTCTTCAAGCTTTACCCTTGAGTCCTCACTTGTTTGGCCCAAGTATTCAATCCTAGGCTTCCTCATGCCTTGATTCTCTTGGATTTGATTTGGCGTGAACAAGGTAAATATGGAATATACATAATTAGATTTCTCATGAGTAGCCTTTGGGTGATAACACTCAAAATGGGAGTCCTTGCATGATAAGGACTTAGGATCATCTTCTTGTGTTGCAACATTTTGTAGGTTCAAAGTGTTGGGACAAATTTCTTGTTTTGGAGCATGAGATTTTATTGTTTGAGGAAGTCTCATAGAAAGAGGCTTTTGGGTTTGTGATAGCGACCTTTCTAATTGAGTGATTTCTTCAGAGGTAGCTATATCCTTAGAGGGTTCATGTTGTTTTGAAAAAATTAAGGCATATTTCATGTTTGAGAAACCTGTGCTCCATTTCCTAGGGAAAGTATTGTTTTCTACCTCTAGAATCTCTGGGAGGTCATGCTCTAGTCCTCCCATGCTTTCCTTATTCAACTCATAGATGTCATCATTGTTCAAAAAATTGACATGATGGATGGAATCACTGAACTTAATATTCTCTTCAATCTGACAAACAACATCTTGAGCTTCTTCTAGGCTTGTAGGTAATCGATCCTTGAGGGAAAATTGTAAAGTTCCTTCTAAGGAGTTAAGGTAATGTTGGAGAATAGCGTTCTTTGGGAGAAAATTGGGCTGAAGTTTACTAATGAGAGTGTTGAACCTATCATTGAATTCCCTAACGTTTTCGTTGGTTCATTTTCAAACTTCGAGGTATTGAGAATAAAATAACGCCATACTTTCTTCTTTACCCCACCTGTTCATGAAATATCATTTCAAATCCTCAGGAGTTTTGAGGCTTCCACTTGGGAGATTATTAATCCAGGTTTTGGCATTCCCGGTGAGCGAGTTCAAGAAAATTCTCCTAAACGTGTCAGGGTGTTCTTCTCCTGATTGATGAAATTCATACCCCTCACATAATTTAGTCCAATGTGAGTTGCCATAAGATCCTACTTCTCCTGGGAATTTAGGTATCCAGGAATCAATCCCTTTTAGGAGATCATGCAATCCACCTTGGGTGTTAGCTAAGTCTAAAGGGATGAAAATTTCTCCGGGAGACCATTGAGGAGGGATCATGGGGATAATAAGAACTACAGGAGAAGAAAGTGTGTACCGACGTCCGCTACGGGTCGTCATCAGTGGAGTCGCTAGAAAATTTTCTTGAGATTATCAAAGGGATGAGGGGATCAACCTCAATGGAGTCACCAGGTAAGCTTTGCAAAGTAAAGGATTTTGAGGAATGGCTTACCAAAAAGTGTCGTCTTTGAGGAGAATTGACTTAGTGTTCCTCGACGACGTCGCCAAAATGTTATCGCACAATTTTTACTTTCCCAAATGCCAAAGTCAAGTGAACAATAAATTGGCGTAACAAGATGTTGTCCTATCACTGTCACCTAAATAAGACACCTCTTTCTCTTTAGGGGTGAAATCCCAGGGGAGACGATCTCGGTGACCTAGGGGTTTGAAAAGACAAAGGTAATAGTGTCAAGAAAGAGTTCTCCCCCTCTCTCAAGTCACACTGATAAGAAATTCCCAAAGGTTTAATAAGATGAAGTAAAGATTTGCTTAAGTGTACCTTCCCAGAACAAGACAACAAGAAAACACTATTTTCAAGTAACAATTTATATGAGTGCTTCGTAAAACCTTGGACTTTTAATAAGAGAAATAAGATGATACACAAGATGAAACAAACAAAAATTTATAAAAACAATGTATATATAATGATAGCTTCAAAATTGTGTCTTAAATAAGATTCAATAATGACCCAAAATGATAACCTAGAATTGGAAATATGCTAGCATTTGTCAAAAGCAAAGAAGGCAATGCAAAATCAACTTTAACACTTGCTTTTAGGAATGGTTAGCAAAGAGCTTGAGGTAGATGGTTTGAGGGTTGTTTTCATCAATCAATCAAATGTAAGGTTGTTACACCTCAAAATTACTCACTTCGATAGTGTCACAAGTGTCGTCATTACGAGTGTTATAAGTGTTGCAACTTGTCCGCAAGTGTCGCATCTTGATTATAAGTGTTGCAAGTGTCAAAAACAGTATGCTTCCATCTTGCCTATGTCATGCCCATAATGACATCATGAAGACACTTAAGACACCTCAAAGGATAGTTTGGAAGAAGAAAAATCACTTGGCAAGAAGTACAAGCCCTTTGCCCTTGGAAAAACCACTCAAAAAATGAATTTTATGGAGGAGCGCTCCCCTACCCACTGTCAGGGAGTGCTGGTGCTCCCTGAGCCTCTTTGGGGGAGTGCTTGAGTGCCTTGTGCACCCTTTTTGGGGGATTCATCAACTTCTGTTGTAGGTGAGTCCCCCTGCGGACAAGTGGATTCCCTCTTGGTATCTAGACTTCTAAGGCCAATATAGAAAGTTATTATCATGGACATTGACTTCCTTTTAGATCCTATCAAGCTAATGAATGAAAGAGAAGGAGAAATATATGTACCTTATTAGCGACGTTTATCCTTGCAAAGTCCAGGTTGAGCTTCAATCCTGAGCTCCCTGAGAGATCCCGTAAGACAAATAAAGATACAATGGACTTCCTAATCTACTGAGATGATCTCAATCATAGATCTATCTACTCCAGACAAACTCATATGGAACAAGTACAATTTTGAAAGAAACAAGCCAAGCATTGATTATATTAATGATAACAAGTAAAAGTACTTACAATCCTTTGAATGAAGGTGCAACAGCCTCTTCTGGTTCTCCTTGTCCAACCCCTTTGCTCAATCAATATCCACTGATTGCTTTGATGGAATCTCACTCATGAGATTATAAGTTTCACATCTCCAATCTCCATTGTCAATACCTTCTTATGAGATCATAAGTTAGGTATAATTCTCAATCTTCCTTGTACCTTTCATCATGAGAAGGCCTCCTTATATAACCTTGGAGAGGTTCAACCACTTGAGAGATATTTGGGATGAGTTGAGGATTATTCTCCTTCAATTGAGGATCTCCCCTAAGATCATTCCTTGACCATCTATTCGAATCCAACTACCTTCAGGAATTGAGGGATTCTTCCCTTATTTGCCTCAACAAACCCAGAATTTGCTAAAAAGA
>JASDQU010309820.1:124377-134696 GCA_032191745.1 Picea mariana | reverse complement strand
ATTGCTAAACAACTCTCCAATATTTTTGGGCCTCCCAACTCCTCACATCGTAAATGTTTTGGAGTATTTGAGAGAGATAGAGTTGGGAGGAGAGGATTTTCTTATAAAATTATTCATACTCACTCTGCCCTCCTATTTACAAGATTGGTTTAAGGGTTGTTGCAAAGAAAGGGGTATATCATCTTTCATACACCTCATCATTAGGTTTATAGACTTTACCAAGCCACATTGCCAAACGTATGAAGATGTCCTCCAAAATCTCATGGTAGCCTTGGATGAAAAAGGATTCACCACTGAGATTGTAGAAGATCTCAGGAAAGCATATCATGATCAATCCTTATAATCCTTTGATATAAAAGACGATATTTATGAAGAACATTGTCAACCCCTTGAAGAGGAGCAAGACCTCTCCCCTAATTCAACAGAATGCAGTGAAGATATAACTAGAAAAGTGAATTATGAGGATGAAGCACCAGTAACCTCTCTTCCATCCAATGAAGCTCTCCAAGATCCTATTCCTCCTGCAAAAAATGAAGAGAATGAGGTAAGTTATTTTCCTTTCAAAATTTTTGATGATACCTTATTCTATGACTCAAATAGTAAAGAAGAAATGGAGCCTTCGAACAAACTAGAAGATGCAGAGGCAAGTCTTCCATTTTATGAAGACATCTAAGTACTTGAAGCTCCTACACAGGAAGAAGTGAGCAAGGTGAGTTACTTCCCTATCCAAATTTTTAATGATTCTCTATCTTATGATGTGGAAAGCAAAGAAGTTTTGGACTTTCTAAACCCTTCATGTTATGATGAAAATGATGGCTTTGTTGATAATATTAATGATTTCATACATGTCGGGAAACGTAAATGGGATGTGATTGGATATAATGGGGATCCCATTTACGACATTGAGGGTCATTTTCAAATTAAAAAGAAGTTTAGCATTTGGAAACAAGAACATGACATGATTGTTCAAACACCCAGGGATGACTTGATACTATTCTCTCCTAATAATTTTCGGTCATACCTTGAGGACTTTGATGATTTTTCTTCTGAGCACTTGGATTTATTCTATGAAGAAAATTATCAACCATCATTATGCTCAGATCTTGATAAAAATGAGGAAGTTACTTCCCTGAAGTAGGATACTTGTGATAAGATTTTCCACCTCCCTTTGATCACTTTACCTTGCTATTTCGATAAAGGTATGGTTTGGAAACATGTCCCTTATCCCAAGTATCCTATAAGACAAAACCTCATTCTGGATTTTAGAAGAAGGTTGAGTACCTGAAGCTTATTATCACATTTTTCCAGCCTCCCCTTTAGGAATGGTTATTCATCCTTTCAGTTTTTTCTAATCCCTTCTCAGGCCTCAAGTTGTGAAGATGTCCAAGGTATCCAGCATTCAAATTCCTCGAGTTGGTCTTTTGAACCTTTGACTTTTCACGATCCATTTCTGAGATGGATTGAACAGTCTCTTGAGGGCATGTCTTGGCATCACTTTTTCCATCCCACCCGCCTCCATGAGCTAGACCTTACAGTTTCCATTGATATGATACATTTTCTAACTCATGTTATTATTGTGCTTAACTTATCACTATTTTGGTCTATGATGAAGCACAAAGGCAGGTATTGTGGGACATTGTTGGATTGGCTTAACTGGTTGTTTGACTACACCCAACATCCAGCCAACAGGTAAGTACAAGTAAGTGTTTTGCTTTACATTTGCATTTATGATTGCTTTATTTTAGTCTTATATATTATATGTATGTTGGGGTGGCATTACCGCCCCATTTTCTTATTGATATTGCTATTGAGATCAAGCAGGTCAGCGGGTTATGCCAAAGATGTTGAGGTTCTCATGTTCTCTATGGTGAGCACATGTCCCCGAGTTGGAGCCATATGTTATCCCCCACTTTTAGGGATAACTAGGAGATCATGTCTTGAGGCCCACATTCCTTAGACATGGAGTATCGAGAGCAGGATTGACTTTAGAATGGCAGTGGAGGGCCCACCTTTTCTTTCTTCCAGCATCTTTATCTTGTCAGCAGCAACAGCATCCACCACCATCGGCTTGGTCCTGTGTCAGAGATGGTTCTTGCTCCATGAGGTAATTAGTCTAGGTATCATGGTATGTGTCACTTTGATCATTAAAATTATTGAATGTATGCATCTGATTCCTTTTATTTCTAACAACTGCTTGGATCTTACACTTGCCCACTTGACCATGTTTGGGGGGATTGAAAGGGTGCCCTATCAAACCTGTGTTTGTAGGTTTTGGTCTACCACTGGGGGGGATTTTTGAAAACCCATCATCTGCTCCCATCATAGCACCACTATTTCAGCTTGTTTCCCGCTCACTTATCCCATTCCACTTGTCCGGGCACTAGGTTGACCTATTTTCAGGACTACACCTTATCTCGTGGGAATAAGGGGCTAAAGGCCCAGAAGGTAAAAGCAATATGGTAGAGATGATTCGCCCAGGGATTCCTGAGAAAGTAATAAAAGGCTTCTCAGAAAGAAACAAGAGGGACCCGAAAAAATAATAAAACAAGACCTAACCAGAGGGTAGGGGATCTCATCACGAGCCAACCTATTAGTTCAATGGGTACCTAGCAGTATGACATTGCCACCATCTAGTTACCATGCCGGGGTAGTGACTCTTGGTTGCATGGCCAAGGGAAAAGGGGTCTCATCACGAGCCAGCCTTCTCATTTTTGTAAAAGTACCTGTGGGTAATGTTGTCACCACTGGTCACCATGCCAGAGTAGTTTCCCTTTATTAGCTCTTGAACAAAAAAAAGGAAAATCAATAAACTATAAAAGAATAAAAAGAATAAAAGGCAAGAATGGGCTTGGAAAGAATGCATCCAGGACAGGTACAGCTCGCCTTCTAACAAAGGCACCCACAAGTAACATCTCTTTTATCCTTGGCCCTCATTGCACCTAGATGCTTGGACATCCCCTGACCACATCACCCACTTACATGGCTTGGATGAGGTCTCTTCCAGGAACTTCCCTTTTCCAGTGGACACTAGCCCAATAGGATGCCTTGTCCTTTCCTCTAGACTTGTATTGTAGGATTGTGTAACGTCTTTGAGCTGTTAACTGATGTATTAGGGATTTGATTCACATGTTTAATAATAATGATGATGAGATGTGATTGACATTGCTATGATCCCTGTGACTGATGAACCCATGGAGGGTGTAGCTTTTGATGTGCAAGACCATGCCTGACGGATAGGTGCCATTTGGATCGGTACACATGGGGAGATGATTAGTTAGGACTTCCATGGGGTTGAAGAGCCCACTAGATGGATGATGAGACCCATCAGGGGCTTTGCACCGGAGAAGAAGAGGAAATTCCACCAGAGGCACCCCAACAGAGCTTGACCTAGGGGAATTGGCCCTTTTTCAGTGGAACATTGGCCTTGGAAGGTCTAGGACGTCACCCATCATGACCATGACATCATATAGCATTATGGATGTCTTGGGAGGCAGACTGGGCAGTATTGGCACATGTGGCAAGTTGGAGAAGCCCAAGGAGGGGTAACGTTTTGCTCCATGATGCTCCATTTTCCCTCTAAGGGGATAACGTCTCCCTTAGAGGGGCTGGTTATCTCTTTTCTACTTGATTAGGGTTTCAATTTGACAATTTAATGAAAAAGAGTATGATTTTAGTATTTTGGCCTTGTCGGCCTTTTACATGACATAAAATGTAAATTTAGGTCATGATACTGTATAAATAAAGGATTTTCACCTTCATTTTTTCAACACAACTCACTCACTCATTAGTGAGGTCTGAAATTTGTGCCCTCTCTTGGGTTATTGGCTGATTTAGTGATGCACACTTGTTGAAGGAGGATAATTTTGGCATGTTTTGGCACTTCTCTTGAAGGAAGGTGTTACAACTAGGGTTTGCATTGATATTTGTTGGTGAATTGTAAGTTTTTTCTGCAAAACTTATTGAATGGATGGTTGTAGTTTGATTTCTTTCATACGTTTATGATTTTGCTGAACAAAACCCTAGGTGACAAGCACAAAAGTAGGTCCTTGTCTCATGTCCCCTTTGAGAGAAATTTTCAGCCATTGAAGAAGGAGACAGCCTAGTTGTTGCTACACTCCCTTCCTTTCTTCATTTATTGCTAGTCATACTATCTAGAGGCCAAGAAGAGAGAGACGTCTTAAGCCTAGGTCTACTACACGTGGGGCCATTTTTTCTCTAGGGTTTGTTGAAAAGGTCTTGTTGTAGCAACACCTTGCTTCATCAAACCCTCTAGTTTTGGTTTTATGCTTCATCTTTCAGCTAGTTGTTTTTCCATCTGAGTTAAGGAAGGAGGAGAGAGCACTGAGGCCTAGTTCACCTACACCAAAGTGATCCTCTCTCCCCTAGGGTTTTGACTTTGAGGCCTTGCCTTAGCAACACCTTAAAGTCTCTCCCTCTAGTCCTTAGCTGTTTTGACTTTTGTCTCCTTCAGCTCTTGCGTCCTTCACTATTGACTCCATTTAACCCTAAGGCATTGATCCTAAGACCTGATGCGCTGAAGTGAACTTGATCAAAACTACTCTCAAACTCTTGAATCAAAACCCTAACTTCACTAACCCTAGCCTAAACTAACCTTCTAACCTTATATGTTGTCGTCATCTTTAGCCATAATATCATTGGTGCAGCAAAACATTTTACTTTATAAGCAATTGAATGGTGATTAAAGGCATAAATTAAATGAAGTATTGATTTATTACATTGAATGCCATATTGTTCCAACATTTATTGGTAAAGTGACATAATTTTCATTGTTATTTATAAACATTGACTTCGTCAATATTTATTGTCAAATTACTTATATGTTTATCAGATAGTCATTAAATTTACATGAAGTACTAACCCATTGATCAAAGCTTGCATATATTAGTTTATTGTTGCTTTGTCTCAAGCAGGTGTATCTCTTTGGGGGGTTTTACTTTATCATTGGCCTTTGGCCGGACTATCTTCTTGGTGGTGACTTGTGAGGGGAGAATAACTACTTTATCTTGTAATCCTTTGCCTTCTCAGAACAGTAGGTCATCTGGGACGTCTCCCGTGGGCCTTACCACCCTAAATAGAAAGAACCATCCCATTGTGGTGACATTAGGTGGGATTGGTTCCTGTTATGCCAGTTTGGCCCTCAAACCTCAAGCCTTTTATCCTTGCTACAAATTATGCAATAACAGGCATGTGTAAACATTATCCACCATGAAGAGAATTTTGAATTGCCTTGTCAAGAGTTGTAACTAAAGTCTTGAGTCTAGTTCTATGTTAGAACTAAAGTGTAATGTTGAGTTGTAACTAAAGTATTGAGTCTAATTCTATGTTAGAAATAAAGTGTAATGTTGAGTTGTAACTAAAGTCTTGAGTCTAGTTCTATGTTAGAACTAAAGTGTAATGTTGAGTTGCAACTAAAGTCTTGAGTCTACTTCTATTTTAGTAATCTTGAGTTGCAACTAAAGTCTTAAGTCTAGTTCTATTTTAGAACTAAAGTGTAATGTTGAGTTGCAACTAAAGTCTTGAGTCTAGTTCTACTTTAGAACTAAAGTGTAATGTTGAGTTGCAACTAAAGTCTTAAGTCTAGTTCTAAGTTTGAACTAAAGTAGGTCAGTCTCAAGTCTAGTCCTAAGCTCGAACTAAAGTGTAATTTTGAGATGTAACCAATCTCAAGTCTAGTTCTAAAGTTCGAACTAAAGTGTAATGCTGAGTTGTAACCAATATCAAGTCTAGTTCTAAGTTCGAACTAAAGTATGAAGTTGAGTTATGACTAATGCATGCAATCAGGTTACTATTTCGAGCTTCTCCTCTTCCTCTCTTCAGCCTATATAAGAAGAGGTTGAACCCTCTCCTCAACACAGTTTTGCAATATAGTTTTGCAACACAATTTTGAAACAGAGTTTTCATATGCAGGTTGAGGGTGAAGCAATAGAGGAGCACATCAGTGATAAAGAGGTAGCATATCAAAGGTGTATTTCAGCAAGGTCTTGTAAGTCTTTGTCAGGTCAGAGTCATCTTGGCAAGCTCTTTGAGAGAAGAACATTCATGGTGGATATTTGTAAGAGATCTTACATTATTAATGCAATAAAGGAATATTGTTTTCTAGGGTTTTTCTCCTTGTACAGGGTTTCCCCGGGGTATATGTGTTGTTGATATGTATGTTTACTTATCTACATAATTATTGCTATTCAATTATGATTTGGAATTTTTGAATTATATTAAGATGGAATCAAAGTATTGAAGAAAATAAAAGAATTAATCCGCATAAGAAATCAAGCTCATAATTTAACAAAACATCCCCTACACCTTCTCATGCATATACATGACCTAGATTGGTCTTCACCTAGAAACACCCCACACCTAAGGATAATTATCCCAATGGGACATTCCGAGACCCTCTCCAAACCTGGCTTGTTAAATAGCATAATTTCTTTGAGCATTTGTCTGGGAAAAGGGGGGTTTGATGCACATGTTTGGGTAACTTGATTGTTTGATGTGATTGGCATTGCTATGATCCCTGTGACTTATGAGCCCATGGAGGGCGTACTTTTTGTTGCTACAAGACCATGCCCAATGGATAGGTACATATGGAGATATGATTAGCTTGGACCTCCATGGGGATAAAATCCCACCATATAAATGTTGAGACCCCAGCCAGGGGCAGAGGAATATCGGAGGCTTGCACCAGAGAAAAGGGAGGATGTTCAACCATAGGCAATTTGGCAGGCCTGGACCCAGTGGGTCTTTCCCTCCCACCATGACATTGGCCCTTGAAGGCCCCTAACATCATCATTATGAACCTTGAAGTCATTCATTTGGGGTTTTAGGCATGAGGACGGCTTGGTTGGCACATGTGGCAATTTCTGAGGAGTTTTAAGCCCCAATGTTTCACTTTGGAGGCTTAGCGTTCCAAGAGGGGGCCCAACGTCACCCTAGAAGGGGCATGTCATCATCCCTAAAAGATAAAGTTAGGGTTTTAATTGTCAATCTTATGTAAAACTAGATTTTTGATGTAAACTAGCCATGTCTGCCTTTTTTGACCTAAAATGTAATTAAAGGGCACTTGTATTGTATAAATAAGGGAAAAATCTCTTATATTTTTCATCATATCTCACTCACAAAAGTGTGAGGTCTGAAATTTGGCCTCTTTTAAGGCTTATTATCTGAATTAAGTGGTGTGCAACTCTTGGAGGGAGATTTATTTGGTGATTTTTGGCATTTTCATGGTGGAAAGTCTTCAACTAGGGCATGTTACTAGATTATCCTTGGTGAATGTAAGTGAAAATCTATAATTCTTCTTTCTTTGAATGGTTATGGTATCTTTTACTTTGCATTTATTAAGATTATGAAATTGCTAGTGTGAAACCCTAGGAGAATAAGCACATTTTATTGTCCTTCTCTCAATAGCTATCCACCTACTTGATTTTGCTAGAAGACACCTCCATTAAAGTATATGCTAGATCCCTACCTTAGTAGCACTCTAGTACCTTTGATTCATTAAGTTTTTTTTTGTTTCAAGCTTGACCTAAAGAAGAACGAAACCCGCTAGGGCCAAGGCTTACCTACTTCCTAGTGGTTGGTTTTCTTCTAGGGTTTGGATGATTGAGGCATTGGGTTACCAACACCTTAACCATCATGCCTCTTGTCTTTAGTTCACTTGTTATCATTATTTTCCCTCAAGATTGTTGCTGCAAAAAGTGACTCCATTAACCATAAAGGCACTAATTTATACCTTTGTCTCCAGCCTTTGATGATCATTCTGGAGTTAAGCCACTAGCTTTCAAGCTGGGGGCATACCGAGCTTAGTCTTTGTTCTTTATCATGCTCGAAAAAACATGAGAATTCAATCGGGTAAACTTTTATCTCTTTTTCGGACCTACGTGGATATACAAAAAAGGAACCCCCTAGAGTCGTCTTTGAGCTCTTTTCAGACTCTCTAAACACGAAAAAGATTGTCGAGTGATCTTGCTTCCTTTCCCACTCGTTAAAAGGTTTGAAAGGGCATCTTTCGAGTGATAATTTATCTCTTTTTTGGCCTCGCAAGACTAACATTACGAAAAAGGACAACATTGGAGTCATCTTTAAGTTGTTTTCAGGCTCTCTAAATATGAAAAACCACCGATTTTACCTTCTCTAAACTCATTAAAAAATCATACATTGAAGGGATCATATGAGACCGAACCCTTACTTCTTCCAGTTCGTTAAACAAAGGAAGAGGGACTTACCAAAGGTGAGTCATATCGAGCATGTGTTACCCTCCTCGAGCTCGTTAAATTAAAAAGAGGTACTCGTCTATCTGGATGGGGGGGGAATTGAAGGAAGCAAGCCAAGTAGTTTTTTTAGAACACTACCAGTAACTCTTACAATCACACTTGAGTACGACACTTTGTCTTTGCACACATTATAATCCACTGAACCTCTGCACTGAGCCAATCCTCTGAGTTTCTTTTACTCCTTTGGGTCAGCTAACGAAAGTCACAGCATCCACTACATTATCAAGTTTTGGTCCATGTCATGTTTCTACTGTCGTGCCTCAGTGTTCAAGGGAAGTATCTGCCTCGAGACTCAGCCATCAAAAATATCTTGTTTCAATACCCATGTCATTCCATGTTCATTTGATCTACCAATTACATCTCTGTGTCAGTTTCGTGTCGTTGATGGGGGATACATCAAGGCCCTCCTTCGACGAGTCTATTCCTGTCAACTTCAACACATTATCTAGGAACTAGACTTAGAAACCAGTTAGTACCTTGGGACCTGCATGCCTCAATGGCAGGCCTCCTCATGTACGATAGTGGGTTTACCTCATTGACTCTGATCGGATTATTCCACAGATGTTTGACTCGATCTCATCCATTCACATTCGTTGGAATGTACTAGAGTACCTTGGGAGTCATTGACATCAATGGTGATTTCCCTCACGCTTGTTAACATTTTACATCATTGACCAGTAATCAAGTGGTTTATGACATGTTCGACATCAGGACATCTATTCACATGGTTAGATTCGTACTACATCGGGATCGGTAAGAAGAACCTGGGTTGAGAGTCATCACTCTTATGTATACTTTTCCCAGGTTGCGAAGGAGTTCTTTTGAACTATGACACATATATTGTTACATAGATCCACTTTGTATTGGTCATGGCTATGTCTTGTCGTCTCCTAGATCCACTATGTATTCTTTGTGGCTACGATCAGTTCATGTCATAAGAGTATAGATCCACATTGTATCTGCGGTGGCTATACCATTTTTTCAATATAATTATGGATCCGCAGTGTATTTTATGGCGGCCATACCTAAAAAGTCTTTATCACTCAAGCATAGGTATGCCTGCCTTGGGTTTTGAAACATCTCATAATATTTGTTTGATGGTTGTGTGCATATTTTTCCAGTTTCTTTGCATCCATACCCTTTCTCAAAAAATTCTACAAAGTACTTCAGTCATCATCATCTTCTAACTTCATACTTTGGGGGGTAATCTGTTACACCTCAAAATTACTCACTTCGATAGTGTTGCAAGTTTCATCATTACGAGTGTTATAAGTGTCTCATCTTGTCCGCAAGTGTTGCATATTGACTATAAGTGTTGCAAGTGTCAAAAATAGTATGTTGCCATATTTCCTATGTCATTCCCATAACGACATCATGAAGACACTTAAGACACCTCAAAGGATAGTTTGGAAGAAGAAAAATCACTTGGCAAGAAGTACAAGCCCTTTTCCATTGGAAAAACCACTCAAAAAATGAATTTTGGGGAGGAGCGCTCCCCTACCCACTATCAAGGAGTGTTGGCACTCCCTAGGCCTCTTTGGGGGAGTGCTTGAGCACCCTGTGCACCCTTTTGGGGGAGCGCTTGTTGAAATAATTTAACTGCGAAGAGCATTCTTATTATTATTGGATTAAATCCCCATTGCGGATTAATCATGTCATTATAATTATTATTGTTATTGGATTAATCCCCATTGTGGATTAATCATGCCGGTAATTGTATAAGGACCAAATCCCCTTTTGCGGATTGGTCTTCGGACAATTTGTAATGTCCCCGCTTTGGGACATCACCACAGGGCAGAGATTTATGATGACCAGAGTAGCCAGATGGATGCTAGAGAGAGTACAGGAGTATTTGAGAGGCATTGTGGGGTCCAACTTGCATTTATGATCATATTCCATCATTATGAGCCAGTCCACACAGGTTGGCTTTGGTTTCGTTGCATTCCGACGATTTCCATGATTTTGACTATTTTGAGCTATAAGTCAATGGAATTCACTAAAGAGGTCATTTTGGGCACATTACTTGGAGGA
>JASDQU010309820.1:108561-124277 GCA_032191745.1 Picea mariana | reverse complement strand
TGTAGCAGGTTTCTCTATTTTATGAATAAAGAAGAATTGAGATGTTTTGGCTTGTCTATCTTATTGCATATGGTTGAGGTATGTTCCATGGTTATCTCTTTCTATTATTTTTTGCATACACACATATAAACACATCTAAAAGGTAGATCAACAAAGTGTTTGACAAAATACCACAACCAGAAAAAAAAATTAAAAAGACACCAAAACAGTGATGATCCTTGCATCATGGATTGGGATCATTACATAATTATAAAGGGAAGAATAAGAAGTCGGCCCCAACAGTTATTGTGGAAGACCCAGAATTAATTAAAGGTGGCTTTACCCACCCAGAGTGAGAGGTCAGCCCTGCCAGCTGTGACCTTTCACACTTGTCAATCTTGTATAAATAAGAGGCTAGTGCCTCACTTCAAACACACAACTCACTTGCTCATTTATCTTATGAGGCAAGCTGAAATTACCAGAGAGAGGAGAAGAAGAGTGGCGCATCTCTTGGGGAGGATTTTCTGTATTGGTTTGAGTTATCTCTTGAACATTGTATAAGCTATTTATGATAAGTAATTTTTTGCTGGGTTTTCTTCCCCTAGAGGGTTTCCCAGGATAAATGATGTGTCTCTTGTGAATGTGTATTTCTCAGTGATCTTGTTCTTATTATGCTCTTATCTATTGAAATGAAAAGAACTATAATAATGGCATAAACATTAACAGCGCTACCCTCCTTTTAGCAAATTATGGGTTTGTTGAGGCAAATAAGGGAAGAATCCCTCAATTCCTGAAGGTAGTTGGATTCAAATAGATGGTAAAGGCATGATCTTAGGGGAGATCCTCAACTGAAGGAGAAGAATCCTCAACTCATCCCAAATATCTCTCATGTGGTTGAACCTCTCCAAGGTTATATAAGGAGGCCTTCTCACGATGAAAGGTACAAGGAAGATTGAGAATTATACCTAACTTATGATCTCATAAGAAGGTATTGACAATGGAGATTGGAGATGTGAAACTTATGATCTCATGAGTGAGATTCCATCAAAGAAATCAGTGGATATTGATTGAGCAAAGGGGTTGGACAAGGAGAATCGGAAGAGGCTGTTGCACCTTCATTCAAAGGATTGTAAGTACTTTTACTTGTTCTCATTAATATAATCAATGCTTGGCTTGTTTCTTTCAAACTTGTACTTTTTCCATATGAGTTTGTCTGCAGTAGATGGATCTATGATTGAGATAATCTCAGTAGATTAGGAATTCCAATGTATCTTTGTTTGTCTTACAGGATCTCTTAGGGAGCTCAGGATCGAAGCTCAACCTGGACTTTGCAAGGACAAACGTCGCTAATAAGGTACATATATTTATTCTTCTCTTTCATTCATTAGCTTGATAGGATCTAAAAGGAAGTCAATGTCCATGATAATAACTTTCTATCTTGGCCTTAGAAGTCTAGATACCAAGAGGGAATCCACTTGTCTGCAGGGGGATTCACCTACAACAAAAATTGGTGAATCCCCCAAAAAGGGTGCACAAGGCACTCAAGCACTCCCCCAAAGAGGCTCAGGGAGCACCAACACTCCCTGACAGTGGGTAGGGGAGCGCTCCTCCCAAAAATTCATTTTTTGAGTGGTTTTTCCAAGGGAAAAGGGCTTGTACTTCTTGCCAAGTGATTTTTCTTATTCCAAACTATCCTTTGAGGTGTCTTAAGTGTATTCATGGTGTCGTTATGGGCATGACATAGGCAAGATGGAAGCATACTGTTTTTGACACTTGCAACACTTATAGTCAAGATGCGACACTTGCGGACAAGATGCGACACTTATAACACTCATAATGATGACACTTGTGACACTATTGAAGTGAGTAATTTTGAGGTGTAACAACCTTACATTTGATTGATTGATGAAAACAACCCTCAAACCATCTACCTCAAGCTCTTTGCTAACCATTCCTAACCTTAGATTAGACTAACTTACTAAAATTCTTGTTGATGTTACAAAAGTAATCTACAGCCATATATTGCAGCAGTAAAAGCTCCTAAAAGCAAGTGTTAAAGTTGATTTTGCATTGCCTTCTTTGCTTTTGACAAATGCTAGCATATTTCCAATTCTAGGTTATCATTTTGGGTCATTATTGAATCTTATTTAAGGCATAATTTTGAAGCTATCATTATATATACATTGTTTTTATAAATTTTTGTTTGTTTCATCTTGTGTATCAGCTTATTTCTCTTATTAAACGTCCAAGGTTTTACGAAGCACTAATATAAATTGTTACTTGAAAATAGTGTTTTCTTGTTGTCTTGTTCTAGGAAGATACACTTAAGAAAATCTTTACTTCATCTTATTAAACCTTTGGGACTTTCTTATTAGTGTGACTTGAGAGAGGGGGAGAACTCTTTCTTGACACTATTACCTTTGTCTTTTCAAACCCCCAAGTCACCGGGGTCGTCTCCCCTGGGATTTCACCCCTAAAGAGAAAGAGTTGTCTTATTTAGGTGACAGTGATAGGACAACATCTTGTTACGCCAATTTATTGTTCACTTGACTTTGGCATTTGGGCAAGTAAAAATTGTACAATAACATTTTGGTGACGTCGTCAGGGAACACTAAGTCAATTCTCCTCAAAGACGACACTTTTCGGTAAGCCATTCCTCAAAAGCCTTTACTTTACAAATCTTACCTAGCGACTCCATTGAGGTTGATCCCCTCATCCCTTTGATAATCTCAAGAATATTGTCTAGCGACTCCACTGATGATGACCCGTAGCGGACGTCATTACACACTTTCTTCTCCTGTAGTTCCTATTATCCCCATGATCCCTCCTCAATGGTCTCTCGGAGAAATTTTCATCTCTTTGGACTTATCTAACACCCAAGGTGGATTGCATGATCTCCCAAAATGGATTTATTCATGGATACCTAAATTCCCAGGAGAAGTAGGATCTTATGGCAAATCACATTGGACTAAATTATGTGAGAGGTATGAATTTCATCAATCAGGAGAAGAACACCCTGACACGTTTAGGAGAATTTTCTTGAACTCGCTCACCAGGAATGCCAGAACCTAGATTAATAATCTCCCAAGTGGAAGCCTCAAAACTCCTGAGGATTTGAAACGATCTTTCATGAACAGATGGGGTAAAGAAGAAAGTGTGGCGTTATTTTATTCTCAATACCTCGAAGTTTGCAAATGAACCGACGAAAACGTTAGGGAATTCAATGATAGGTTCAACACTCTCATTAGTAAACTTCAGCCCAATTTTCTCCCAAAGAACACTATTCTCCAACATTACCTTAACTCCTTAGAAGGAACTTTACAATTTTCCCTCAAGGATCGATTACCTACAAGCCTAGAAGAAGCTCAAGATGTTGTTTGTTAGATTGAAGAGAATCTTAAGTTCAGTGATTCCATCCATCAGGTCAATTTTTTGAACAATGATGACATCTATGAGTTGAATAAGGAAAGCATGGGAGGACTAGAGCATGACCTCCCAAAGATTCTAGAGGTAGAAAACAATACTTTCCCTAGGAAATGGAGCATAGGTTTCTCAAACATGAAATATGCCTTAATTTTTTCAAAACAACATGAACCCTCTAATGATATAGCTACCTCTAAAGAAATCACTCAATTAGAAAGGTCGTTATCACAAACCCAAAATCCTCTTTCTATGAGACTTCCTCAAACAATAAAATATCATGCTCCAAAACAAGAAATTTGTCTGGACACTTTGAACCTACAAAATGTTGCAAGACAAGAAGATGATCCTAAGTCCTTATCATGCAAGGACTCCCATTTTGAGTGTTATCACCCAAAGGCTACTCATGAGAAATCTAATTATGTATATTCCATATTTACCTTGTTCATGCCAAATCAAATCCAAGAGAATCAAGACATGAGGAAGCCTAGGATTGAATACTTGGACCAAACAAGTGAGGACTCAAGGGTAAAGCTTGAAGAGCCCTAGGTGTATGCTAGAAATCTACCCCAACATTTCCCAAAACCTAGCAATGATAGGACCAACCTAAGCACTAGTATGTCCTATATATTACAAAAAGTCAAAAGGATTCATGGAATGTTGGAAATCCCTTCTTTGAAAAATCAAATCCTAGATGACCAGCTATCATTCGAAGAAACTTCCACACTATTACTAATTGGTCATTTTGAGAAAAATGAGAAAACACCCTTTCTCACTTCCTTGCTAATAGATGAACTATATCTTCACAATTGCATGCTTGACTCTGAGTCATCTGTCAATATGATGAGTTTGAAGGTTATGAACCAATTGGGGCTGGAAGTTACAGGGCCTTATACTAACGTTTGTGGATTTGATTCAAAGGGGATCAAGGTATACGGCTTGATAGAAGGTCTTCAAGTGCACCTTGTTGACTACCTTGTTGATTAGGTGTATGATGGCAATCTACCCCAACATTTTCCAAAACCTAGCAATGATAGGACCAACCTGAGCACTAATATGTCCTATATCTTACAAAAATTCAAAAGGATTCGTGGAATGTTGGAAATCCCTTCTTTGACAAAAAAAATCCTAGATGACCAACCATCGTTCGAAGAAACTTCCACACTATTACTAATTGATATTTTGAGAAAAATGAGCAAACACCCTTTCTCACTTCCTTGCTAATAGATGACCTATATCTTCACAATTGCATGCTTCACTCTGATTCATCTATCAATATGATGAGTTCGAAGGTTATGAACCAACTGGGGCTGGAAGTTATAGGGCCTTATACTGACATTCATGGATTTGAGTCAAAGGGGATCAAGGTATATGGCTTGATAGAAGGTCTTCAAGTGCACCTTGTTGACTACCCTGATTTCCCCATCATAATGGATGTCATTGTTGTCGATATACCTGACAATTGGGGAATGATATTATCTAGGGAATGGTATGCTACCTTAGGTGGGAGTCTACAGATGGACTTGTCCTACGCAAATATTCTCATCAGGGAGCAAGATTGCATCACCTTGCATAACAAGCCAAAGAGAATGGAACACATCGAAAGGTGTAATCATGGACATAGTGACTACAAATCTGTAGATCCATGCTTATTTCAAGGTTGGCCCACTCTTCCCTTGATACAAGAAGACAATATTAATGAGATAACATGGGCCAAGGGAAAGGGTGACTAGAATATTCCTAGCAATCACAAGCATAGCATTGTAATGGGTAATAATGAGATGTTACATTTGCACGAAACATACATAAGGGATAGTGCTTTGGTAAGACCCCACCCCATCGTTCTGGAGCAAGAAAGAGATACAAATTGGGGTGATTATCCTAATGATGCCTTTGACATCTCTGAAGACTGGGATTACTATTTTTCTACACAAGACGATGACTATTTGATAAGGTTTAGAAGGAAAGGAGTTGGCTTCATCAAATGGAAAGGGGATGATGAACATGTGTTGACTGATCTGAACCAAGAAGATATACTATTCATAGAACCCCACCCCCTCCCTTGACACAATACACTGGAGTACATGAAGCAGTTGATTCTGAAGGAGGGGACTACAAGTAAGGAGATTTGGTTTTAGAGTGGGATACAAAGATGGGGGAGCCTAACAATGTCAAAGGGAGTGCACAATTTTAGCTTGGACCTTTCAGAGTTGGAATGAAGTCAGTCAATGATGACTACTATCTATCCACGTTGGAAGGAATAAGACATCCATTACTAGTTAGTGGATAGCTCTTCAAACCCCATCAAGGGGAAAATAATTTACTTCACAGGTAAGTATAGGTAAGTAGGTAGGCATTTTTATTCATTGTATATACCATCTGCATTTCATGCTAGAGTAGTTTTATTTCCATTTGTATATATGATTGATTACTTGTATTTCATTTTATCATATATGATCCAAGGGTGATATCACCACCCTAAGAGATTACTAATCATTTTTGTTGAGATCTACCAGGTCACAGGTCATACTAGAGATATTGAGGTTCTCATGCACTCTAGGGTGAGCACATGTCCCCGAGTTGGAGCCAAATGTTATCCCCTATCCTAGGGATAACTAAGGATATTATGTCTTGATCCCCACAGGTCCTAGACATGGAGTATCAAGAGCCATATTGACTTGATCTTGGCCCTGGAGGGCCCATATTTTCTTCAACGCTTCCCATCTATCAGCAACAGCATCATCCATCCCATCGGCCTGGCTCTAAAGTAGCAGTGGGTCTTGCTCCATGAGGTAATGATTCTAGGTATCATGGTATGTGTCACTCTTATTCTCAAAAAAATTAGATATGTGTATTCAATTCTCTTTGCTTCATGACGTTTTCTTGGAAAAAAATCCTTTTAACTTGTCCATACCTTGGGGGGATGACAGAGTGCCCTAGCAAGTTGGTTCCCTTAGGGATGAGTTTCACTGGGTGGCTCTATGAAAGGTCATTTTTCATTCCTTCCATACTTATCACTTTTCATCATTTTTCCTTTCATCTATCCCCTACATTGGTTCGGGAATTGGGTTTGCCAAGATAGTAAGGCTTGTACCTTGCCTTGTGGGAAGAACGGGCTGAAGGCCCAAAGGGTAAAAGTAGCTGGAAAAAGTTAAAATCCAATATCAAGCCTTGAGATGCTTCGCCCAGGGATCCCCAAGAAAGCAATAAAAGGATTCTCATCAAGAAAAAAAGGGGACCCATAAAATAAAACTCAAGACCTAGTTGGTGGATAGGGGGTCTCATCACGAGCCATCCTATTAGGTCCATGGGAATGTAGTGGTATGACGCTACTATTCATCTGGTCAGCATGCCAGGGTAGTGGCTCTTTGTGGCATAGCCAAGAGAAAGGGGGTCTCATCACGAACCATCCTTCTCATCTCCGTGAAATTCTTGTGGGTAACATTGTCACCACTAGTCACCACGCTAGGGTAGTGTCCTCCAACTATTCTCTTGAAAGAAAACAAAATAAGGAAAAGAGTAAAAAGGCATTGAATGGGATAGGAATCAATTGCATCCATGACATGGTGCAGCTCACCCTCTACAAAGGAACCCATAGGTAAGACCTACATTTCCCTGTTATCATTGCACCCCCTGCCCAAACATCCCCTACACCATATCATGCATTTACATGACCTAGATTGGTCTTCACCTGGAAAAACCCCACACCTAAGGAGAATTACCCTAATGGGACATCTTGAGACCCTCTCCAAACCTGGCTTGTTAAATAGCATAAATTATTTGAGCATTTGTATGGGAAAAGGGGGGTTTGATGCACATGTTTGGGTAACTTGATTATTAGATGTGATTGAAATTGCTATGATCCCGGTGACTTATGATCCCATGGAGGGCGTATTTGTTGTTGTTGCAGGACCATGCTCAACGGATAGGTACATATGGGGAGATGATTAGATCAGACCTCCATGGGGCTAAAATCCCATCAGATGGATGTTGAGACCCCATCCAGGGGCAGAGGGATACTGGTGGCTTGCACCAAAGAAAAGGGAGGACGTTCCACCATAGGCACTTCAGCAAGAATGGACCTAGGGGGGTATTTCCCTCCCACCATGAAGTTAGCCCTTGAAGGCCCCTAACTTCATCATTCTGAGCCTTGACATCATCCAGTTGGGGTTTTAGGCATGAGGATGGGTTGGTTGGAACGTGTGGTTGTTTCTGAGGGATTTTGAGCCCCAACGTTTCACTTTGGAGACATGGCGTTCCAAGAGGGGGCCCAATGTCACCCTAGGAGGGGCATGACATCAGCCCTAAAAGATAAAGTTAAGGTTTTAATTGTCAATTTTATGTAAAACTGGATTTTTGATGTAAACTAGCCATGTCAGCCTTTTTTGACCTAAAATGTAATTAAAGGTCACTTGTATTGTATAAATAAGGGGAAAATGTCTTATATTTTTCATCATCTCTCACTCACACAAGTGTGAGGTTTGAAATTTGGTGTCTTTTAAGGCTTATTGGATGAACTAAGTGGTGCGCAACTCTTGGAGGGAGCTTTATTTGGTGATTTTCGGCATTTTCATGGTGGAAAGTCTTCAACTAGGGCATGTTACTAGATTATTCTTGGTGAGTGTAAGTGAAAATCTGCAATTCTTCTTTTTTTGAATTGTTATGGTATATTTTACTTTGCATTTACTAAGATTATGAAATTTCTAGTGTGAAACCCTAGGAGAATAAGCACATGTTATTGTCCTTCTCTCAATAGCTATCCACATAATTGATTTTTCTAGAAGACACCTCCATTGAAGCATATGTTAGATCCCTATCTTAGTAGCACTCTAGTAACTTTGTTTCATTAAGCTTTTGTTTGTTTCAAGCTTGACCTAAAGAAGAAGGAAAATCGCTAGGGCCTAGGGTTACCTACTTCCTAGTGGTCATTTTTCTTCGAGGGTTTGGATGATTGAGGACTTGGGTTACCAACATCTTAACCATCCTCCCTCTTGTCTTTAGTTCACCTATTATCATTATTTTCCCTCAATATTGTTGCTGAAAAAAGTGACTCCATTAACCCTAAAGGCACTAGTTTATACCTTGCAGTTGATTGATTGATGAAAAGAACCCTCAAACCATCTACCTCAAACTCTTTGCTAACCATTTCTAACCTTAGATTAGAATAACTTACTAACATTATTATTTTTGTTACAAAAGTGAGCTACAGCCATATATTGTAGTAGTAAAATCTCCTAAAAGCAAGTGTTACAGTTGATTTTACATTGCCTTCTTTGCTTTTGAAAAATGCTAGCATATTGACAATTCCAGGTTATCATTTTGGGTCATTATTGAAGCTTGTTTAAGGCATAATTTTGAAGCTATCATTATATATGATTCGTTGTTATAAATTTATGTTTGTTTTGTATATCAGCTTATTTCTTTTATTAAAAATCCAAGGTTTTACGAAGAACTAATATCAATTGTTACTTGCAAATAGAGTTTTCTTGTTGTCTTGTTTTGGGCAGGTACACTTAAGAAAATATTTGCTTCATCTTATTAAACCTTTGGGAATTTGTGATCAGTGTGACTTGAGAGAGGGGGAGAACTCTTTCTTGACACTATTACCTTTTCCTTCTCAAACCCCCAGGCCATCGGGGACGTCTCCCTTGGGATTTCACCCATAAAGAGAAAGAGGTGTCTTATTTAGGTGACAGCGATAGGACAACCTCCTGTTACGCCAATTTATTGTTCACTTGTCTTTGGATTTTGGGAAATTACAAATTTTGCAATAACAGGAATTATAAGGGCACACAACCCCACTAATCCCATCATAATTGTCTTGGAATAATTTGTTGCCCAAAGGAATACTAGGAGAAGTAAAAGGCATTACACCCTCCTAGGTTTTTCCTAGCTAGTCATGTTTGCCTTCAAGATTAAAATGGATTACACCCCTAAGGAAGTAGCAGAACTAGCTCTTTCATTTAAAAGATTCCATAACCCAATAGTTAAAAACACTAATCTCTTGCATTGGAGAAATAAAATCATTGCATTGGGATATGTAAAATCACGAGTTATTGAAATTGTTTAAATTGGAATCTTTTCTATACGCTTAAGGCTAGTCAAAGCCACTAGGGCGTCTTGATTCACCAAGGATTTATTGTTGTTATAATAAATTTTTTCTATAGCCATTAGGGCTTCAGCAAAACACTTCATAACTTTCGAATTTACTCATTTTCTAACCGTCAAAATTTGCAAGAAAGCTACCAAATTAATCTACTAGTTGTTGTGCTTATTTTAGGTGGTTTACTTGCAATTTTCAATGGTTAGATTTTTCTATTGTAGCACTTATTTGCTATAGCCATAAGGCTAGTATAATATCTCTTCAATACTTCCATCTAACAACCTTTAATTGTTTCTAAAGTCTTGTGCTATCATAATTGAGTTATACTAGTAATTGCTAGTTAGTCTATTGCATATTTACTTGGACTTTTAGTGACTTGTTTAGCAGTGTTTCTTATCATTTCATTGTTGTTTTATATCATTATATACTTCTGCTAATTAGGACAACAAGTTTCACTTGCTTTTACTTCAAATTATTGTGCTTGTATCTTGTGTTTCCCCTTGTCTCGGGAAGCTACAACAATCTTTAACAGTGATTCAAGTACTTGGCAACCCTTGACCATTTCAGAGACTCATTTCCAAGCCATCCTCCACTTAGTAGTTTGACCTATATGAGTTTCACTTCCATAACTTAATTTTCCATCTCATTTCCCCCTAGGGTCACCCGAGATTTCCCCCTTGTGTTGGATTTCTCCTACATTAAAGTGAGGGGAGGGTTTATCTAAAGTGAGGGGAGGGTTTATCTAAGGTGATAGTGGGAAGACTCTCCCACAGTTATCGAAATCTCATGGATTGGGTTGGGCTTTTCCCAACCTACAGTTTGTGCGATAATAGGGATATAACATAACCCTTCCCTTTGGAGGGCCACCATAAAATCGTGAAGAGTGTCTTCATAACTTTGTGTTCTCGGGGCCCACCTTTTGAGGAATTCTTCGATGAAGATTTCAAGAGAAGATATACTCTTCGAATGGAGAGTATGTTCAACGCAATCCTTTTGTCTTATTTCCATAAATATCAAAAACTATATTATTAGCACATCTTGATGTGTTATATCTATCTTGGAAACATACTTCAAGAAATTCACAACATGAGAAATAACCAAGGATGGGTCTTCATCAAATTTTGGACAATTATTCCCCCAACCCCAAGAAAAAGTGATTTGGGTATCCTGGAACAAGTTCAATATCGAGGCAGGGAAACATTCCATGAAGTGACCATCATGAAATAATCCCATTACTTGAAAATATGCAATATCACAATGTTGGGAGTAGGATGACACTTGTAAATATATCAGTGGAGTCGCAAGATGATAATTTTTGGGTCATCAAGGGAAGGAAAGGGAAATACCCTCGGTGGAGTCGTCAAGTAAGCTTGTAGGATAAGGTATTCAGGAAAAGCTTACCAAAGATATCTCGTTGAGGAGAATGACTCAATCTTCCTTGGCAACGGAGCCATTATGTTATTGTAGGATTTGTACTTGTGCAAAGCCCCACCACAAGTCCTAAAATCTTGCATAACTACAAAAGATCCTACCATTGTCACCTTAGTAAGAACTTCACATGTTTTAGTGATGGAAGAGGTCCACTTCAAGAGAGGCTTCCATGGTGACCTCAAGAGATCAAAGTAGCAAGTAAAGTATCCAAGCCTATCGTCCCCTCTTGTGATCACCTAAATAAGGTCTAGGTCAAGGTAAACTAAGAGGTATAAGGATGTTTGAGTACTTGCCCAGAATAAGAACACTTGATAGCATATATATGATGATTTCCAAGTTCAAACATGCAAAACAATACCTCTTAAGACACTAGACAACAATGATTGCTAAAGGTTGTTATAAATTTGTAACAGTTAATAGTACACATGGTCTTCACTTAGTGAACCTGTGACATAACACCTGCATTTGTGGGATATTAAAGAATACCCATAATTTCACTAGATATTGATAAATACCTCCAAAAATCCTTTTTTTGAGCCCCCCCTCCCAATACATATTTCCAATAAAAGAAACCCATATTTTTACTAGATACCCCTTTGTATACCCCCCAATATCTATAAATCCCCCAATACCTACAATATATTGACTCTATTTTCACAATTAAAAGACCCCTTTTATGAATGAACATGATAAGATATTGGTCAAAAAGGTTAAGCCCCCGTGAAATAGTGTTACAACATCAATAAAAGATCTATAACAACAGCAATAAATAATGATCAAAAATGAAACAATTGACAAGGAAAACTTAGCATGTATCCAATAGATCAATATCCAATTGTTCAATGCAATTTTTGAGTGTGATAAACCACCTCTGTATTGATGTATGCAGCAAATTAGTTTTATCAGGTGGTTGTAGAAAACTTTTGCAACAGTAGCAAGTTTAATAGCAAGTTAGTGAGTGTTTGTGTTAGCAAAGTTAGTAGAGAAATTGAGAGAATTGAAAGAGAGTGTTTGTTGATCAATTTCACCAAAAGAGAGTTGTAAACTCATTGCCTTTGAGGGCTATGGAGTCTTTATAACAGCAAATACAACAATGCTTGAAGATTTAACAAATAGAAAACAAGAGGTAGGGCTTAAACTCTAAGGTGTTAGAACATTTGGGCCTTGGGGTTTAAACCTTAAAGAGAAGGATTTCTAGAGTGCAAGCACTTTTGGGTTCTAACAACCTTTTCTTCCTTCTTGATAATTCAACTAGATTAAAATCAAATTCCTAGGGATAAAATCCTAAAGTGATAGCACTTTAGGGCTTAATGAGTCTAATCTTAGCAAGGATTCTTTCACAAATTTTGGACAAAAATAACCTTGTGAGAGTAGGAAGCACTTATGCTCCTCTCTTAGGGTTTCACCAAATAAGACGTCTAGTATGAAAAAGAGAAATTTCCATGAAACATTAATATCATGAATATAAAATTGTAGAATTTTCAATTACTTCAAGATAGCATGAGATAAAACCCTAATTGCAAAAATTCTATCCAAAAATAAGCAAAAGCATCCACAATTTGACCCTCCAAGCAAATCGCATAAGGTAGAAGAGCTAGATAGCCCAATGAGAGAGAAAATTTCATACTTATTCTAACAAATGTTGAGTCATGATGATGAAAAAGCAAATGTGAGGGTGGTCCATTTATATGAGACCACCCTCAACTAATTTTTCCACACAAGTTTGTCAACAACAAATTAGAAGAGGGTCGACCCCTTCATTTTCCTCTACAATTTGCCAAAAGTGAAAAATACATAAAGTAAAACCCTAAAAAGGGTGACATAGGGATGAAAATGTGATATCAAGACCCAAGGAGTAGAACGTTGGGTCTCCAAAGGCCATGTGTCATGCTCCAATGTGCAAAGGTGCCATGCCATGTGTCTCCTCAAGTCAAACCACCTATGAAACCACACCATCCATCAAACCCTAGCCTCTAAGGTGATGTGAAGGGATAGAGGGTGATGTCATAGGCCTCCAAAGGCCACGTCCAAGTGCAAGAGGGGTGAAAACTCATCCTCCAGTAGTGCAAAGATTCCTCCAAAGTCAACGTCCTCCATCCTCCATGCACAATGGCTCTAGGGTGCTCTTACCTATTATGCCAGTTTGACTCTTTCCTTCAAGCTACTTAACCTATCCTACAAATTGAGCGATAACATTTTGGCATCATTGTCGGGGAACACTGAGTCAATCTTCCTCAACAACAAACCTTTGGTAAGCCTTGCCTCAAAGACCTTTTCTTACAAGCTTACCTGGCGACTCCACTACAACTTTTCCCCCTATTATTTGATAGTTTCAAGAAAAATATCTGGCGACTCCACTGATGACGAAGCCAACAATGACTTCACAATGGGACCCAGGAAACTACAGACCTTTGGATATGAGTAAAATCCCAGGGTATCCCAGAAAAATGCCTCCTCTCTATGAGGATTTCCTCCCTCGATTTGTTGGCATCAATGGAGAATGTCCCGAGTCTCACATGAGAAGATTTTGGGATTTATTTCAATACTTCCCTATCAGCGACGAGGCTGAAGACTTGGTGATGAAACTCTTCTCTGCCTCCCTACATGGAGAGGCCAGAAGATGGTATGATAACCTTCCAGCTGCCAGCATCACTTCTATGGAACTTTTTGAAAAAGATTTCCTTGCAAAGTGGACCATGAAAATAGAAGATATACAATCATTGCTGAAAGAGCTTGAAGGCATAAAACAAACTGAGTCTGAGATTGTCAGAGATTTATGTGCTAGGTTCCATAAGTTGCTTTACCAGATTCCTCGAGGCCATCGTCCTGAAGACAAATACCTCGTCTACCTCTATACTAATGGACTTTAGGGACATTTGAGCTTCCTTCTAAATAAGAAAAAGCCAAAAACATTTACAGAAGCTCACAACATGGCCATTCAAATTGAAAAGAATATTTTCATGACCAGGACCGATGCCATGGACACTCTCAGCTTGATAAAACTAGTCTCCCATGGAAACTTTGTCGAAAATCCACAAGAGAGAAGGGAACAAGTTTTCAACCAGCAGGACGAGGACGTGACTGAGGAGCAGAAACCTAAGCAAGATGATGAAGTATCAATAAGTGCCCCTCCCTCTGATGAGGCAATCCAGGAGCCCTTTTCTCCTGCACAACAAAAAGAATATGAGGTTAGTTGTTTCTCTTCTAGGGACTCCAATGACACCTTGTTCCATGATTCAGAGAGTGAGGAAGAAATGGAAGCCTTGGACGAAGTTGATGACCCTTGATATGTAATCGAAAATGAAGAGGCAGCCCATGAGGATGAAACAATGACACATGCTGAAAACGTTGAGCTCCTTGAAGTTCCTGCGCAGCAAGAAACGGTAAGTTGCCCTCCTATCCTAGTTTCTGATGATGCTTTACCTTGTGATGAAAAGGAGGAGGAGGATAATTTCTCAAATCTTTCAAACCATGCATGCTATGACACAGATAGTGACATCGTTGATAACATTGATGAGTTCATACATGTAGGGAGATGTAGGTGGGATATAGTTGGTTATGACCTGGATCCCATCTATGACACTGAGAGTCATTTCCAGTTGTTTCCCTTGCAATTGTCACAACAGATTGATTCCGAACAATGGCAACAAGGAGATGAGGTTTTTACTCATGCCTTTCAAAAAACCAAGGATGACCTGGTACCTCATTCTTCTGATGATTTTCAGTCTTACCTTGAGATTTTTTATGAGTACCCTTCTGAGTATTTGGATTCTTTTCATGAAAATGATTGCCAACCACCGTCGTGCTCAGATTTTAATACAAGTAAGGATATTGTTTGCCCAAAGAAGGTTTCTCATGAATTTTCACCCCAACCACCTGTTATTACTTTGCCATGCTTTTCCATTAAAGGTGTCGTTGGGAAATACCTTTTTCATGTTGAGTTTCCTTCTAGCCAAACCCTGGACTCCAAGGGTTGGTTGGGTAATACTAGCTCCAATCAGTTTTTCAACTTTCCCTTGATAGTTTGCCAGTCGTCTGCTAAATATTTGTCGATTCTTTCCTTGACTCTAGAGTGTGGGGATGTCCTAGGTAACAATTTTATAGGCCCTTTGAGTTGGTTTTCTGAACCTTGTATTTTTCATAACCCTTTCTTGGATAGAATCGAGTACTTTTCTCAGAGATGGACTTGGCAAGATTTTATCCCTCCCACCCGCCTCCATGAGTTAGATTCTGACTTTTCCAATGATATGATATATATTCTAACTCATGACATTTTTGTGCTTGATGTATCACTGTTTTGGTTTATGATGAAGCACAACGGCAGGTATCGAGGAACGATGTTGGCTTGGTTTCACTGGTTGTTTGACTACACCAACATGCAGCCAACAGGTAAGTACAGGTAAGTGTTTCACTTTCTACTCACATCTATGATTGCTTTATATATATGTATTATTTTGTAGGGTGGCAATACCACCCCACCTTTTGTTGTTGATGCTTTCTTGTCAAGTGTGAGCAGGTCTACAGGTTTATGCCAGAGATTGTTGAAGTTCTCATGCGCTCTACAGTCAGCACATGTCCCCGAGTTGGAGCCAGATGTTATCCCCGATATCTAGGGATAACTAGGAGATCATGTCTCGAGGTACTAGACATGGAGTACCAAGAGCAGGATTGACTTGAGCATGGCCCTGGAGGGCCCATCTTTCTTCTTCTTCGCCAGATTTGTCCTGTCAGCAACAGCAGCTTCCATCACCACCGGCCTAGGCTTGCATTGAAGAGGACTCTT
>JASDQU010309819.1:90132-103523 GCA_032191745.1 Picea mariana | reverse complement strand
CAAGCACCTGAAAGAGGTAATCACTCAGCAAGAGTTTTTGGAACGAGTAATCAAATAAAGGTACAAGAAGTTGTCTGATAACTTCGCAAAAACCAATGCTGTGTTTGAGAGATTGGCTCGGGAAAGTGTTAAAAAGAAGAAAAGAAAGCAGAAACTCACCAAAGATTACAATAGTCTATGGTGGCTTGCCAAATGCCTTAAAAGGCAGATAAGAAGATTGAAACAAAAACAAAGGCAAAAGTCCCACCCAGATTTGAAGGTGCTGACTCAAGTCGTTGTTAATATGCAAGGTGAGAAATCAGAGACACATTGATTTTTTATGGAATCACAATTTTGAAGGTAAAAACTCGTTTTGGGCGCAGTCAGGGCTTTCACCAGTGCAAAGCGATATTTTATGACCCGTTAGCTGGTGAAAGGCAGCGCTTTCACCAGCTAACCAGCGAAATATAAAACGAGTTAGTTGTTGAAAGCGGGAAAGGCATTTTTGGAAGCCCAGGGCAGAACAAGTCATTTCTCACAGGTTATGAAGGAGTTCCAGAGTACCAAGGGAATGAAAATTGCTTGCAAAGGATTCGACATCAGAGATTTGAGGGAATTTTGGAAACCACATGTAAAACAAACTTCCTCAAATATTGACCATGAACGTTGGAGAAATCTAACTGTCAAGACAAGTGTTTTGCCACATTGCATCACATCACAGATTCCAGGAGCTGAAGGATGCAGATGGCGAATTTTTGAGATTGAAGACAATTTGGATGCTAAGTTTAGTTGTTAAGTCTTTATTTTCAACTTGTTTAGTTAGATTTGGATTGCTTTTATTAAATACAGATCCATGTTTTTAGGATCTGTAAAACCAATTGTAAGAGGCTATAAATGCCTATTTTTGATATGAGACAAGGGTTCAAACTGGGAGATATTTTTATGCCATTGTATAGACTCTTTTGCAGAAATTAAGTTCAGTTTCCTTTTGTTTTCAATATCAGAATTGTTCATCTTTCATTTTCTGTACTTTGTTTTAGTTTATTTTAGTTCATAAAGACTGTTATCTCTTTATTGAACTCATAGACTTGAAATTAAAGGATTTCTCTCTGTCTTGTATTAAGCCCTACATTCATTTGTATTGGCAATCAAGAATAGTGTTCTCCATCCTCTCTTTCAATTATTTGATCTGATTATTGTTTCCTGAAAGCACTGTATCTTTAGATGTGTGATGAGTTGTTTCTTACATTAATCATTAAAGACCCCATTGTCCCAAACACATAAAAACCATTATTTCTAAGTTACCAAGCATCCTTAGCCTACAACCCTAAGGAGTTTCTTGGAGTGATAACAGTTTCCATTAGTGACTCCATTTACCCTAGAAAGGCACTAATCCACCACTTGCAAGTGTTAATTGATCAAACAAACACTCACACTTTTATCCTTGAAGCTTTTACTAACATTTGCTAACCCTAAACTAGACTAACTCCCAAACTAAATTGTTCTTGTAGCAAAACATTTCTACAACCATACAAGCATACATTGATTCGATACATTTCCCTACATAACTTGCACTTAACTCATTCAAAACTCAATTGTAATAATTTCTAGTCAATTTGCTAGGTAAGTGCTAACTTTGTATGGTGTTTTCTTGCACTTTTGACCATTAAAATTTGTTGTTGTTGCAAAAGATTGCTACAACCATCTAACTGCAACAAATTCTCTGCAAAGGTGATGTTAAAAGCTAGCTAAACATTGCCAACTTTGCTTGTGATAATTTATTATCAATTTGCCTAGTCAAAGTTACCTTTTCTTGTCCTTTTCAAGCAATTTCAAGGCATAATTCTTGTGGTTGTTAAAAAATATTAATTGTTATTATAAATTGTTGCATTGTTGCAAATTCATATCAGCTAGCTTACTTTTTGAAGGTTTATTGTCTTATGAAGCACTAACAATCATTTTGGTAATTGGAAAGTGCCCCTTTTTGCCTTGTTGTCTTATTCTCAGCAGGTACACAATATTATCTATTTGTTTCATCTTTACAAGACATAAAGAAACCTTGATTTGAGTTATCTATGAGAAGGGAAGGATTTCGTTGTGATTACTTTCCTTAGCCTTCTCAAACCCCCTAGGTCACTGAGGATGTCTCCCCTGGGGTAGTCTTGGCATACTCCTAAATAGAAAGGGATCTCCTATCAAGGTGATAGTGATAGTTTATTCCCAGTTACGCCAGTTATGTACCCACTTGCCTTGGGCTTTTGGGCAAGTACAAATTGTGCGATAACAAGTCCAAATTAGAGTTATCAAAAAGATGTTAAGATAAAGTAGAGTTAGTATCATATACTAGAGACTTATTATAATTTGGAAATAATAGATTTAAAAGGTTCATTAGAATTAAAAAACATTAGGTCTAAAGGATTTATTGGAATTCAAAAAAGTATTAGATTTAAAATATTTATCAAATTACGAAGACGTATTCAAGAACAAAGAAAAATCAAAATTATTAAGGGTTTGATTGAGTTAGCTCTCMAGAAATTGCATATTGACACTAGATTCAATATGCAATCTGGYTGGTCCTYGAGATATAGAGAAGTTGGTAAGGGAGTGCGTTGTTAAGGCACTTCGTAAGTGAAAGTCATCGGTTCGAAACCCCTAGGGACACCTAAAGTCCATCTATGTTAAGGATTGATGCGTTYCAGGCTGGGTGCGATTCCCAGGTGATTTTGACGGCTTAGATGCCCCTGGGTCGTGGCATCTTAGCCACAGGMTAGTCCCGCAGGTCAAGGATAGTATAGCCAACAATTTTTTTTTATGTAATCTAGCTAATGATTCGACGTTGGAATTCATAGGTGAAATAAGTTTAGAGTTCAATGGAGAGAAGTTTRATTGTCTGGTTGGGACACCAAAGGAATTAATAGGTAAAATAGAATTCAAAGGAGAGAATTTCGATTGGTTGGTCAACACATCAGACTTAGAGGTTAAAGATTGATATGTCGAGGAATTTGACGTCAACATTGTAGCTATGTGAATGGGCTCACAATATGAAGAAGGAAAGTTAGAAACCTATAAGTTAGATGGAGAGGTTAGTTATGTGATGGTGAAGGTGCACATGTAGAAATAGTTTTGATCTCCAAGGCTAGCTCAGATGAAACCTTGGTGTGTAAAAACGTGGAAGGTGTCTTAGAGGAAATCGAAGGGTTGAGGTGAGAGAAGGAAGAATGTGCAAAGGTACTCGTAGTTTGGTAACAAGAGGGGAAAGGAAACCACACATGATTTTTTTGGAGGGATGATGAAGTTTTAGGACATGATTGAGAGGAGAGATTTGTAAAAGGATTTGATTTGGAAGAAGAGGAAGAAGGGACAACGATATGAATGGTTGAGGAGGTAAGAAAATATTCAGGGATAAAGTGGTGAGAGGTCGATCTGGGAGATCGTTGAGGGTGAGGGGAATGTTGCTTATTAATTAAATTATTAATTTTGTGAATTTGTTTGGAAGAATTTGATTAGAAAATATTAGAAGTTGCACTATATGACCTTCAATCAATAATAGGCCAAATATCGAAACAACTAATGGACGAGATTTTCATATGGAACTTAAAAACTTTATGAGATAAGTGGATGAGATATGACTTCGCACAGTGAATTTCTTCACGAAGAATAACATTGTTGACCCTGGTAAAAATGTAGTTGAGATCAGGCCTTCGATGATGTTGATGAATATGTGTAAAAGGAAGAAGGATAAGAGAATCTCAACATCTATTTAAGAAGGTAAGATCATCAACTCTTGTTTTAATTCTCCGATTTTCAAAAATATAGCTCTCCTTGAGACATTCCTCGCCATAGAGGTTAAGAATACAAGTGTGAAGGTTTTCATAGTTAGTCATAATGTTGCTTGAACTTTCTAGATATAAACCGTGTAAAATAATATGATGTGATAAACTATGTATTTATCATATCTCAAGATGATATTACCAAGATCTTAACCAACGTGAGGTTTATATGTAGTTAATTATTGCCAAATAAAAACACGACACATAATAGTCTTTGACTTCCTTAGATCCAACTCAATGATTATCGTGGACCCAATTTCTTGAAACTCTGTTGGTTTTTGAATTCTAACTCATCGACACATATTTTTTTTAAAAGGCCCATTTTAGATCCCAAATTTATTGCAATGATCACTTATATGCCAACCCCACACATGCTAGCCATTACTCATGGCTAGCAATTTGAGGCTCATTGCAGTTTAACTCAAGATTCAGGTGGAATAATGGCATGTATGCAAGTGGTTTGTCCAATGATAGCTCATGGCGGTGGTTAGTTGTGGGCCAACTCACATTTTAGGTAAGAATTCCTAATCATATCTCGCTAGCGCTTCATATTTTTTGTTTGGTGCATTAGGTTCTGGTGGTTTTCTCTTTGCTCTAGTGCTCTATTGTGGTGCTTTGTTCAGGAAATTTGTTTAGGTGCTCTATTGTGGTGCTTTGTTGAGGAAATTTGTTTAGGTGCTCTATTGTGGTGCTTTGTTCAGGTAATTTGTTTAGGTGTTATGTTCTATTGTTAGGTGTTTGGGGTCTTGGGTACCTTTTGGGTTGTCTTTTGTTGGAGGTTCTATCTTTTGTATGGTCTCTTTTCGAGTTTGAATTCACAAGTTGGTCGTCCTTGATCACCTTTATCTATATACCCCGGTGTAGTTTTCTTCTTGGGTTGGCATATTTATCTGGTTTGTTGCATTTGTTTCTAGGAAAAGCCTAGGTTTACCCTTTGGAATTGCTCATTTGGATATCTTTTAATCTTCTTCTAGCAGGGAAACAAAGGAAGTTTATGAATGTGGACTACAATAAAGTTTAAGAGTTACACATGGTGCTTCGTAGACATGAGGAATTCATAAATACTAATAGAACATCAATTTTCTCGATGACCACCAAGGTTCACGAGAGTGAACATCAATATATATCCCATAATGATTTGGTTATGGACATTTTTTGTTTGGAAAAGGAGATGAATTCCAGTTCTGGAAGATTAATGTTTCACGTTAAGGAATACGGTTTGCAATCTTAGTAAAGGCACACACTCAATTGCCTACAATTTCATAATGTCAATAAATTTAGCCCTGAAAGATCTGAAAGAAGAAGAAATTGTACATCGAACGATGGATGATATGGACTTGGGTATCTATGAATCTCATCCCACCAACATTGGACAAATGAAGCCCTTAAATACATGTTTTATGCAATACATATAATCCATCCAAAACTATACTTTTTTTTCTTGGTGTAATTGTAAACTTCACTCACTCGTGGCTACATATTGACCTAATTGCTTTAACTTGTTGGTGGAGAGGCATCTTTATGTAAATTGAAAAAACAAATCCATTTTCTCTTTGGCCTTCCATATTTGTATTTGTCTTGTTAATTGATTTGAGTTTAGTTGATATTTAAACAATGTCAATTGCATTGTTTAGATTGGACAAAAGCATCGGTTCCCTCTCTTGGTCTTAATTATTTGATTTATGTCTCCTCTTCACCCGTCCACCCTTTAAAGGCACAGTCAAGCAATGACTCCTTAGACATGTGTGTTTTTATTTCAATAACACTCTCCTCAAAGGGCGTGGTTGGTTCTTTTGTCGAAGGGACATGCTTAAAAGCCTATCTATCTTTCCCTTTAGGATTCGTCACCTAGTACTTTGATCTGTAAATACAATGGGTTTTGATTATCATCTAAAATTATAATGAAATTACCTACTTTTTAACATGATCCCTAGTTTAGATAACATGCCTTGTGAGTCCTTTCAATTCATATAATAAGAATTATAAATATTTTTTCTCGAGGTAATATCTCATCCCACCCTCACATACTCGAGAGAAGAATGGGGGCATTGGTACCAAACAACGCTAAAAAATCACTCCTTCTTCCCCAAAATATCCAGATGGAAGGTGAATTGATCACCAGTTGCTTCCACAAAAGCAGTTGGTAAACCCAACGAACCCGATGGGAATTGATCTTAAGACCTCTATGGAATTTTCTCAAGACAATCTACCAATCATGCTAACCCCTAAGACTATAATAATTACAAATCTTATTATCACAACTTCATATCCATCTTTTAGAGTTCTAATCGACATTAATACCCCCTCCCTACTTCCAAGCTTCTTTTAGGTATGGTCATCAAATAGGCTTGGGTGAGGGGAGGGATGGAGGCCAAAGAGAAATCGGTAGGCTACTCTAAGCATTTAGTGCACTTTTGTCTTAGAGAAAACTTTAGAGGTTTTGGCAAAAGTGGGTAGCCATGGTCTCCCATCAATCCACATAATATCTATCAAAGACTCTAATGGTGATAATACAAAGTGCAGTCCACCTGAAGGAGGATCAACACTTGGTGTCAAATGTAATTTTGTCAATGGGGAGGACATTGATGGAATTGGTAATGATCACCAAGAACCAAACCATGTAGCACAAGGTGAGATCTCTAGTAAGGCATTCATAAAAAGATATAACACTTAACCCTCATAACAAGCTTCAAACAACCAAGATTACAATCCAGTAATAGATGAGAACTTGTGGGATCAGGTTTTATTGGTAAGGGTTTGGATCTTAAAAACCTAATTGGTGAGAAAAGGGTAGCCATCCATTGTCTCGAGACATCCAAGGAACAAAAGGTCAAAATGGTGAGGAAGGTGGTGAAATAAAGGAATATGATGGTAAGAATGGCATTAAGAGGAGATATAAGAGTGGAACAAGTGATGGAATATTCTGAGAAAGCGTCGATCGATAAAGTCCATGACTATCTGATCTTTGAATGCTATCTAGACGAAGACCACTCTTAGGGGTTTTTCACCTTTTAACCAATGGTTAGATTGGTTTTCTCTTTCCTTTCGAAGAAGACTCAAAATCGATATTAGGGGGTCAAAGGTTATGAGGGTCGACATTTTTAACATTGAAAACCTAGACTATGTGTTTTGATCCTCAAACAAAGGTTTCAAGTAAAATATCGATAGGAGTCAAACCATTAGGTTTTCCCATTGAGTTGTGGTCCGACAAAATTCTAAGAAAAGTAGGAGACAATTTGGGAAAAACTTTACATATTGATGTATCTTTAAAGTTTTATGTCTATAGGACAATGGCTCTAATTTTAGTCCACATAGACATTAATGAGGGCTTGTCTAACAATGCAGAAATTATGGTTGGTGATGTTGTTCATACACAAATTATGGATTACAACAAAATACCTTTTAGGTGTGCTCGATGTCATGTATATGGAAATATAGTGGAAGATTGATCTATACCCTTCACAAGGAATGTGTGGAGGAAAAAAACAATGTTTTAGGGGTTTCATCTCATGAAATTGCTATAGACAAACCTCAACATGCCTTATCAAAAGGTTTGGACYCTGTGTTAGTTTCATCATAGAAGGGTATTTCAAATAAAGTAGAAGAAGTAGAGGTGGGGAAAGCAAAAATTTCCAAGGAAGGTATGGATGTCTTGGCTAGAAAGACTAAAAACAAGTCTTCTAATGTTAACTCGTAAATTAGTCCTCTTTTAGAAAAACACAAGTTCGAGACAAAGGATAAAGAAGCTCGGGCTTCCCTTCTAGAAATAGCAAAGAGTCCTAGGGGAAAACATAGGGTTAAGGGCATTTCTCGGGATTCAAATATAAGTCAAAGGAACTATGTCCTTGTCTAAGGGAAGAAGAATTTTAATCCTCCCTCTCAATTTGGTAGTTCATGATGTGATCTTTCACAAGATGTGAATTTTTCCTCAAGAGATTTCGGCTCAAGGGAAGTTTTGGAACCCAAAAGTGACTATAGATATCATTTAAGGTCTAGAATATTGTGGGAGAAAAAGGTATTAAGGCATGTCTAGGTCTTGAACATGTTAGGGATTATTCTCCTTCCTTGAATGGTATGAAATCTCTCTTACTCCATGCTCAAGAAAAAGCGTTGAAAGAGATTCAATAGGGGACATGGAAGAGTCTATCAAAGAGGTGCTTGGAGTGAGACACGACCATTTCTGAGTTTCCAAAAGATTAGTTTATCTTTAAATATTATAGGTCTTGGTAGTCCCTTCAAAAGATTTGCATAGGCTCACTTGGTGGAGTTACACAAACCTAATGTGATTCTAGTTCAAGAAACTATGGAGGAACGAATAAGGTTACATGGGGTCTAGGAAAACTTCTTAAAGATTGAGATTTTATGGCCTTAGATAATTTAGGAAATTTAGGGGGAATTCTTAATGGCTAGAATAAATCAATACCCTTAATTGTTTTGCTCTTTATTAAGATATTTGGACAATTTCTTTTTCCTAAGAAAAAAATCATTATGTTTGATATTTACACAGGGAAATCAAAATATACATCAGTGAGCCTYGTAGATCCTTTACAAAGTCTAAAAATGTCCTCAAACCTACCCTATGGCTACATATTATACTCTTCCATGTATCAAAACATTTATAGCCAAACTTGTCCACAAAATAACATTAAGCATTGTTAGGCCACGAGTGGGCATAAATCATAACTCCACAAGATGAGTATTCCATTAGCTTGAAGCTTAGTAAATATACGAATTGTAATTGTCGGTCTTCTCCAACGTATGACTCTTCTTATCACATATGACACTTCATGTGCACATTATTGTTACAAAAACCACAATCCCAAGGATTCCATATCCAACATTCCCCCCTTAATCCGAAGGGGTGTGTGTGAGTCCAAGCATCATTCTGAACTTCTGAATTTTTTCTCTTGCAAGCGCTTTGGTGAAGATGTCTTCAATTTTCTCATTTGTGGAACAATGTCTCAAGTGAATAGTCTTGGCCTCTACATTATATCAAATCGGGTGATACTTTGTGTTGATGTGCTTTGTTTGATCATGGAATCTAGGATTCTTGGCCAACTTGATTGCAAAAGTATTTTCAACTAGAAGAGGAGTAGAATTTATTTGTTTCTCCTACAAATCTTCAAGTATTTTCCTGAGCCACACAATCTCCTTTATCGCTTCTGCAGCTGCCACATATTCTTCCTCTATTGTGGAATCTATTGGAACTGATTATTTGTGTGATCTCCAAGAGACAGTTGTTGATCCAATATTCATGAGATAACATGAAGTTGATACTCCATTTCCCTTATCCCCATCAAAATCTGAATCATAATATCCGATCAAATTAAAGTCATCCACTTTAGAGTACATGAGTCCAAAATTTTGAGTTTGTTTCAATTATTTCATAACTATTTTTGCAGGAACCCAATGTCCTTCACAAGGCTTTTGCATGAACCTGGAAAGAATCCCAACAACAAATGAAATGTTTGGTCTGGTGGTAGTAAGCTAGATAAGACTTCCCACGAACTGTCTATATTTGGTTTCATCCTCAAATTCATTCCATTATTTTGATGTGAGTTTCAAATTATGTTCCATTGGAGTAGAAACAAGATTGCACTCAGCTATGCCAAACTTGTTCAAAAGTTCTCCAATGTACTTCTACCGAGAGATGAATATGTACCTTGGATTTTGAATCACCTCAATGCCAAAATAGTAGTGAAGATGTCCCAAATATATCATTTTGAAACCTTTCTTCAACTCTTTCTTTATGGATGCAATGTAGCTCTCACTGTTCCATGTTATCAACATATCATCTACATATACTACAAGATATACAATTGTTTTTCCAACTTTCTTGACGAACAAAGTTGCATCATTAAGATTGAAATGCCTAAAATTTAATTATAGAATATGCTCGGTTAAGTTTTCATACCATGCTTGTTCCAAGCCATATAAGGATTTGATGAGCTTCCATACCTTATGTTATTTTCCCTTCACAACAAATCCTTCCGGTTGAGACATGAACACATTCTCTTTCAATTCTCAATTCAAGAAAGTAGTCTTCAGATCCATTTGATGAATTTTCCATTCATTTTGTGTGGCCATGGAAAATAGAGTGTGGATGGTAGCCCATTTTTCTGTGGGGGAAAAATTCTCCTTGTAATCAACACCTTCTTTCTATGCAAATCCTTTTGTCATGAGCCTTACTTTGTGCTTGTCAAGTGAGCAATATGATATGTACTTGTTTTTGAATACCCGCTTGTAAGCGATTGGTTTGGTTCCAAATGGAGGATATACCAACTTCCAAGTCCCATTCTTGATGAGAGCATCATATTCCTTCTGCATAATTTCTTTCCATTCATCATGATAAGTGGCTTCTTTAAAGGAAGTCGGTTCATGTTTAGTAGATAAATTCAACTCACAATCATATGAAACATCCATGTCATCTACATCACCTGAGTTTGAATTATCTACATTACCTCCATCTTGTCTTGAGGACATTGTGGTTCTTGTCTTTCCAACCTCATCGGGATGATTACTTCTAGTGTTTTAATGAGACATTTTGGTGGTCGTTTTTTAGATGCTCTTGGTTGCTCAACTGATTGAGATGGTGCTAAGTTCTCATCAAGCCTCAACTTTTCGATCTTCTCGGTCACATCATCCAACTGGACTTTAGGTCTTGATGAAGTGGCCTGAACTTCTTCATGTGGGGAAGATGGTGCTTCAAAAGAAGATTCCAAAGATTGAACCAAGATAGGGATCCCCCCTTCAAGATGTGGAATCTCATCATCAAATTCATGATATGTATTTACACGAGTGAATCTGTCCAGATGATCAAGCTGCCTCTCAACAATTTTGTCTTTCTTGGAGGATTCAAGAAAGATCACATCTCTGGAAAGGATGAATTTCTTGTTTGTCTCATCATAAAGACGACACCCCTTGGCGGTATTTGAGTACCCTAAAAATATGCACTTCTGACTCCTTCCATCAATCTTGCTTCTTTGCTCCTTAGGAACCAAGGCATAACAAGTGGAACCAAAGACCTTGAGATGCCTCACCGAAGGAATGTGGCCATACCATGTTTCATATAGAGTCTTGTTTTTAAGAGCATGAGTTGTACACCTATTTTTGACATAAACTGAACATGGAATTGCATCAGCCCAAAACATCAATTTAACATTCTTGAAAAACATCATGGAACAAACTGTATTTAGGAGTGTCTTGTTCATTCGTTCAACTACATTGTTTTGTTGGGGATTGTATGGAACTATGGTTTGATGTTTGATCCCATGTTGGCGAAGGTAGATTTTAAATTTATTCGATGTATATTCTCTTCCATTATCAGTGTAAAGAGAGACAATATGAGACTAAGCTTCATTTTGAATCCATACAATGAAATTTTTAAATGTTTCAAAAGCTTGTAATTTATCTTCCAACAAGTACACCCAACACATCCTGGTGTAATGATCAACAAAAGACATGATATATTTATTTCCATTTGTAGAAGGAACATGCATAGGGATGCACAAATTAGAATGGATTAGTTCAAGTTTTCTACATGCTTTGGAAGTAGAATCATGGAATGGTTGTTTTCTATGCTTTCCAAGAATACAAGCATCACATTGTTTTAGTTTTCTAGGACTAGTAAGCAAACCAAAAACAACATTATTTATCAATATATAGAGATTGTCATAATTGATACGACCAAATCTAGCATGCCACAAAAGACTAGATGGCATTATACTCGAGTCATGATGAGAGAGGCATGCAACATCGTGTGTATGGGAAGATGTTCCATTCAACTTCACCAGTCTTCCATCTTCCATTCCGGTCATAACAATAATGTTATCAAAATCCTTTTGTATTTCAACTTTGTCATTGATCATATGAACATAGTGGCCTTACTATATGATGTTCACAAGGGACAACAAGTTTCTTTGCATCTCAGGAAGACAGAGTACATTATGCAGAAGAAAATATGGGAATCGAGGAAACTTGAGTCTGATGGTGCCCATTCCCAAGGGTTTGAGGCTGGACTTGTCTGCAAAATAGACTATGCCATCTACATTGTCGTTGAAATATTCAAAAATATCTCTTCGAAATGTCATGTGAGAGGCTACGCCTATGTCAAGAAGCCATGCATAACTTTGCATTTGATCTCACAAACTTCTTATAGTATTAGCTAAGACTTGTTATTGAATTGTTTCAATTTTCCTTCCTTCCCCATTGTTGGGATCTGAGAATGGTTCTTTGATGTTAATTGATTCCTCCATACTTCCCTCTTTGTTTATTTTAAGTGCTAGAGATTTGGGAAGCATACATGCACCTTTCAAAATGGCCAATTCAATGTTTGGGGTTGTATTAAGAGCTAGTATCTAAAACAATTAATATTTGGTTCCAGAACATGTTTCAACAAACATATTCTCCTCCAAGTAGGATCTTTTATGAGTTATCATTATTGAAAATATGTGTCATTTCAATTTGTTATGCTTCACATAAATTGGGCACTCAACTACTTGTGCACTTCTTGTTCAAAGCTAAGCAAATAAGCAATCTCGGGTTCTACTTTCTTTGTATGAGGTCAAAATGTCCCAAAAGCATCAACACAATATTCAAATGGGGTTTCTCTCTATTTTCTTTTTTTGCATAGTGATTTTTACTATTTTGGGTGCTTATACCAGGCATTGCATACTTAAAAATATTTTGAAATGTGAATCTTCCTTTACTCTTGTCCCTTGCCTGAAATACTTTGTTCAAAAGACTTCGTCGACCTTCATTAATAAAAATTTGATGCACTAAAGTTCACACGTGGTCCACATCATCTTCTATGCATTAACTCTTCTTCATCCTTGGCCAAAATTTCCATTATTTCTTCCTTTTGACCTTTGCCTAAGTTCCTTTCCCAAGATCCCTTTGCTTGAAGATTCTAGCAAGACGCCTCTTCCAAATATATGTATTAATGGGTACCTCCTAACTAGGCACCAAGACATATCCATTTTATGGGCACCTTCGTTTCTTAACACTTACTAAAAATTCCATCTTGGTTCATTCTTGTCTAATTCCCAAAGTCTTTTTCCCCTATGAATTTGCTTATGTTATATGTTTCTTTTTCTAGGAACATAATGGTAGGCACTAATATATCTCTAATGTTTAAAACCTTTTAGGTTGCATCTATTCAAATAAACACTAACCCAAAATTCTTGCTCAAATCTTGGCATTTTTAACCTCAACCCTTCATCTTAACCACATGTGTCCAAGCCTTCTTGGACCTGGCTAATTTTGTAAAAAGTGCAAAACTCTTTGATGAGCTATAGTGGATTTGATCTCACAAACTCGTTATCTCGACTATGCCTACACATTTGTTTAAGCTTGTATGTTCAACATTGAGATTGATGTGCTCTCACACCCCAAGAATAGATCAATAATGTATCACCATGATTTTCTTCTCTATTTGGATCGATTTAAACATGCAATGGAAATGTTATCACATGCAACTTCAAGAACAAAAAGTGTTGCTCTTTCCATGTTTTCTAAAATGAATTTCTATTGTCTTTCACATCTCGACCCATTATTGAGGTCACAAAACCTAACCTTGCTCTA
>JASDQU010309819.1:65605-75753 GCA_032191745.1 Picea mariana | reverse complement strand
TCATCTGCATCAACATCAATTAGTATAAAACTAATACAACATCATCATCAATAACACAAGGCTGATACAACATGATCAACAACATGAGGTTGATACAACATCATCAACAAGATGAAGATGATACAACATCATCAACAACAACATCACGAGGCTGGAACAACAACATCATCAGCATGAGGCTGAGTAACAACATAATCATCATCATATGGAAACATAATGAGGCAGGTGCAACAATACCATTCTGTGGTACTATCACAGACCATCCTTACTGAACCTTCAGGATCTGCCCAAGAATCGAAAGATTCCATAGGATATAAAATCCTAACGGAGCTACCACGTGGTACTCTGACAGACCGTCCTTACGAGACCTTCAGGATCTGCCCAGGAATCAAAAGATTCCTTGGGATATAAAATCCTAACGGAGCTACCATTGCTGACCATAGTTGGCATATACATGCACAAGTACTTTGACAAACCATCCTTATCGGACTTTTGGGACTTGCCCAGGGATGATTAATCCCTTGGGATATAAAATCCTAACGGAGCTACCCATTTTTGGCCAGGATACTATAGTATCATCAACATCACTCCCCCTTTCGAGGGAGGTCCTTTCGGACTACACCAAGCTTGTCTTGAAAGTATTCAAACTTTACACGAGAGAGAGGCTTGGTCAACATATCTGCAACTTGCTCAGTTGTGCCAACATATTGGAGCTTTATAGCTCCCCTCTGCACCATATCATGAATGTAGAGATATTGGATCTCTATGTTCTTTGACTTATCATGGAACACAAGGTTCTTTGTCATCTTTATGCAACTCTGGTTACCACATAGAATCATGGTGGCTTCCATCTCCAAATCGAATAGACCTGTCAACAACTTTTGAAGCCATATGGATTCACAATTGGTGGAACATGCTACAATGTATTCTACTTCTACCATGCTAAGAGCAATACTGGATCGCTTCCTGCTTTGCCATGCAGACATGGCTAACCCCAAATTGAAAAAACATCTTGAAGTGTTATTTTTATAAGAAACACTTCCAGCCCAATGTAAATCAGTATAACCAAATAGTCTGAAGTCATGATCTCCAATATAACAGAGACCATAATCCAGTGTACCCTTAAGGTATCTCATCATATGCATTGCAGCTATAAGGTGAACATGTCTGGGCTCTACCAGATACTGACTCAGGGTGTTCACAACAAAGAATATATATGGCCCGGTATTCTTCAGATACATCAATGATCCAATGATCTGTCTATATAGAGTAGCATCAACCAATTTTGACGAAGTATCCACCATGAACTTCAACTTTGTTCCCATGGGTGTGTTCATGGATTTACATTCCAACATGTCAAATCTCTTAAGTATTTCAACTGCATACTTCCCTTGGTTAAGGAAGAATTTCTCTGGGCTCTGCCAAACTTCAAGACCTAAGAAATAATGCATCAGGCCTAGGCCTTTCATCTCAAATTCTACAGTGAGCTTCTTCTTACAATATGTGATGAGCTTTTCTTCTCCAGTTAAGAATAAGTCATCCACATACAGTAGCAATATTACTGGCTCATCATTCATAACCTTGAAGTAAAGGTTAAAATCAAGTTTACTCTTGGTAAAGCCCAACCTCGTCAGGAAACTATCAATTCTTCCATATCAAGCTCTGAGAGCTTGCTTTAACCCGTACAGAACATTCTTCAACTTGCAGACATGAGTCTTTCTATCTTCAACTTCAAACCCTTGTGTTTGTTCTATATACACTTCTTCTTCAATAACACCATTTAAGAATGTTGTTTTCACATCCATCTAGTGTAACTTCCACTTCATTTTGGTTGCAAGAGCTATGATGGTTCTGATAGAAGTATATCTGGCTACAGGAGCAAACGTCTCTTCATAATCGATGCCTTCCTTTTGAGAAAAGCCACGAGCTACAAATCTCGCTTTATGTTTTTCAATACTTCCGTCTGCAACATGTTTTATCTTGTATATCCATTTGGAAGATAACACATCTTTGGTCTGGGAACTACTTCTTATACATCATTCTTTATAATGGACTGGTATTCTTTTGTCATGGCATCCACCCATTATTTCTTCTGAATGGCTTCTTCAAAGCAAGTAGGTTTTGTTTCTATGAGATCACCATCAATGCCATATAACTAGAGAATGACTTAGGTTTCTTGCTTTGTCTCATTGTTCCTTCTAGGGCACCATACTTCTCTCCATCTTGAATAAGTTCCCTTGCCCAAGCTGGCTTTCTCTTGTGAGAGATCATCATATGGGGAGGTTCTTGAGATTCTATCATATCATGATATTCAAGAATCTCACCATTAGGGGTAATTGTAACTTCCTTCACAGGTTCTGCATCTCTCGGAGCTACATGTTCTTCTTCATATACTTCTTCAACCTGGCATTTCCTTGATCTTTTGAGTGTTGCTTCTTCAACCTGGAATTTCCTTGATCTTTTGAGTGTTTCTTCTTCAACAAAGGTTTCATATTTGTTGATCTCAATATGATGGTAACCTGGTATGTATATTCTAAAGGCCTTAGAGACCTCACAATATCCAACAAATATTCCCTTCTTCCTCGAAGGATCCAACTTAGTTTTCCTTTCTTTCRGAATGTGTACAAGCACTGGACAACCAAATATTTTGAGATGGATTACTTCTTGCTTCTTTCTGGAGAACATTTCTTTTAGGGTTTTGAATTCAAGTGCACTATGGGATAATCTGTTTTGGACATAAATTGTTGTTCTTACTGCTTCAGCCCATAAGTGCATTAGAAGATCTTGATTGTGGATCATAGTCTTCATTGGTTCCATTATTGTTCTATTCTTTCTTTCTGTTACACCATTTTGTTGAGGATTATAGGGAGTGGCGAGTTCCCTATTAATCTCGATATCTCTGCAAAAGCTTCTAAATTCATTTGAGGTGTATTCTCCTCCATTATCCGACCTGAGTATCTTGATTTTTTTTTCAGAGAGATTTTCTACCAAGGCTTTGAAGTCCTTGAACTTTCCGATTACTTCATATTTGGATTTCAAGAATAATGGATTGTGAGAATAATCATCAATAAATGACACATAATATACATACCCACTTAGAGAAGTTGATGGAATTGGACCACATACATCTGAGTGGATGAGCTCCAAGATTCCTTATGCTTTACTGTCGCTCTTTGGGAAAGGATTCTTTATGTTCTTTCGTTGTGCACATCCCTTGCATACGCCTTCATGATCAGCCTTGAATTTTGATAAACCTGTAACTACCTTGGTTACATATGGAAAGGATTTGTAGTTGATGTGAGCTAGTCTTCTATGCAAAATTTCACATGGACTCTCAGTGGAATGAGTCAAGACTGCATATGAGTGACCTTTTAACTTATACATGCCACCTTCTACTGTTCCAATAACAATTGCAACTTCTATGGTTTTTCCTTTAGGCCACATAAGAACTTCACCATTTATGAATGCAACCCCGAAACCTTTCTTATCTAGAGCTGAGATAGAAAGTAAGTTCTTTGTCAAACCTGGTACATAAAGTGCATACTTCATTTTCATCGGAGTCCCTGAATCAAGTTTGTAGGTGGATTCTCCCATTCCTTTGATAGGATACTGATAATCATCTCCAAGTGAAACTTTCTACGGAAATTCCTTTTGTGTAAGGCTAGAGATAATGTCTCTCTTACCTGTCATTTTCTTTAGAGGCACCACTGTCTATGAGCCAAGTATCCTCTCCAAGTGTTACAAATCCCGAGAGAGATGAAAATAAAACATAATCTTCAATCTTTTCTTTAATCAACTTTGTGGGTGGGTCATCATCTTCAACTGCATGGGCATGATGTCTTTTATTATTTCTCTTCTTGTATTTTTCCCTTCTAGCAGAACAATTCTTAGCAATGTGTCCCATCTTATCACAATGATAACATTGATAAGAGGAGAAATATTTTTCTTTTCTTTTCCCCTTCTGATATTTCTGGAATCTCTTTGGAGGGTGAGATTCTTTATGGAATTGGGTGAATCTCTTTGGGGAGTGAGATTCCTTATGAAGATGGGTCTCCTTTTGGAAGTGATACCTTTTCTTTCCTCCTTTAGCATGATCATATAGGGCTTGGTATTCATCCCTTAATAGTACTGCTTCTCGTTTGGCTACCCTTGCTTCTTCTTGAACACATTCTTCCCATAGACTATCAAATTGGAGTTTTTCTTTTCTTGCACAGATGGTTTAGATGAAGGCATCCCAAGGTCTTGTGAGACCATTAAGAGATGTCATTATGAGTTCATCTTCATCTAGGTTGTCTCCAATTGATTCTAATTGTTCCTTAAATTGAGAAACCCTAGAGAAATAGTCATGAACTGTTTCTTCTTTCTACCTTTTTGTATTCTTGAGTTGGGTTCTCAGATTCATCTTTTGGTTGATATTCTTTCCTTCATATATTATGGTTAGGGCATCAGACATATCCTTTGGAGTATTCTTAGAAGATACTCGAGGAATCAAGTGATCTTTAATGGAGTCTGCAATGATCCTTTTGGCCCTAACCATACCATTCTTGTACTTATGTTTGGATTCTTCTTCTTCAGGTTCTGACACATTTTATTTTATGAATTTTGTAAGGTCATTCTCTTCAAGAATGACTCCAATCTTGTACTTCCAGGCACAACAATTTTCCACACCTTCTAACTTGTCAACAAGCTTAGTGCTTGCAGACATCTTGACCTAGAGCTAGGAGAAAATGAAAGTGCTCATAAATTGAATATGAACTTACCAGGAGATGCGCTAAGATGAGCCGAGTAGGTTGGAGCTGTCAGATTTTAAAAAATCCAAGTTTTACCCCTTAAAACTTGACCTGCGAAAATATGGACTGGTACTATTGGTACTAGTTCTGGTTTCTTGGTTTTTTGGTACCAGTCAAAACTAGGGTTTGACTTTCTGAAGGCTCTGGCCACTTAAAAGGTGTGCTCAAGATTCCAAGTGATGCGCTAGGGTAGGGCGCACTTCCCTGGATGGTTTTTAGTCTGAAATTCCCTTCTAATAAAAAGCCTTAATTTCTTTGTATGACAACAATGACATTTTTGGATACCCGTGAAAGGTGCTCTATTCAGTCAAGCTCTGATACCATGTTAAATTTAGAGATGCTATTAAGTTCTTTTCAATTTACTAGATAATAATAGCATAAGCATGATCACTGAAAGAAACACAATCACAAGGTACACAACATTTTATACTGGGAAACCCTCATGGGGGAGAAAACCCAACAAAAAATTCCTCAATAATAGATTACCAATACAATGTCAAGACTTAGACCAAAACACTAGAGAATATCCAATACTGAGCATGCACCTCTCTCTCCTTCTTCTTGTAACTGCAACTATCTTCAAAACTTGCACACTAGATGAGTGACTTGAGTGAGTGAGTGAATTAAGTGCCATCCTCTCTTATTTATACTAGCTGAGGGGTGCTAGGGTTGTGTCTTTTCACCAAGCAGGGTCGACTTCTTCAACTACTGGTTAAAACCACTTTATTAAGCCCTAGGGTCAGACTTTACAAACACCACCATATAACTATGGTTTGACCAATCCACAAAAGGGGATTTGGTCTTAGACAAGACCTGACATGATCAATCCACAAAAGGGGATTTGAGCTATATAATAATAACTCAATTATAATTAGAATATTCTTCGCAATTACAATATTTCAACAGCACTCACATGAACATTTATCAYCGATGTACTATCTTAAATAGGCAATTTGTTCTTAGTCCCCTGCTAACGCTGTAGTTATCATAATTAATTAACAAAATCAAATGTAAAGACTAGAGTGAGTAATACAATTTTTTGTTGACCAGGATCAAGGGAGATACAGGATCTAGAAGCCAAGCCAAGAGAAGTTATATTTTTCCGGCAATTTGTATGTTGTGGAGTATAAACTATGTTGGGGGTAGTTATTGCATCATAATTACATTACTTGAGTGTCGATTATATTGATTATGCATTCATTGAGTTGATTTTGTGTCTTGTTGTGTAAAATTAGATTCCTTTTCATAGACATGTAGCATCGTGTTTGTGTCGTGATAAGGTCCATGATAAAATTTGATGTTTTATGAAATTGTTGTTGCATTTGCACATAATTTCGATGCCATTCTTCCAGGAAGTTCCAATTAATCATTGGAAATAGTGTTAGGACCTGATGTGAAGAACCATAAGATAATTGTGAAGGAAATAACAAAATCTAGTGTGAAGAATCATAATGTAACTGTGAAGGGTTTGAGGGGTGAAGGGGGGAGAGAAAACAAATAAACTAAGGAGGGGAAACTCTAAGCATTCAATTCATTACACAAATAAATCATGGATGCATTCAACTAATTATTCTTGTTATTTTTTCGTAGAAATGAATTCTTATTATATAGAAGAAAACACTTATTTCTTAGGTGTGAATGAAGCATCGTCTATTTTACTAATCACTTCTGAAATGATGTTTCATGATTGTGTCGAGTCATGTATATGGTATTTGAATGTTGTTCATTAGAGCCTTCAGAAAAAAAAAAAAAGTAAACTCTAAGCATTATTATCATCTTTGTATATAAATATATTGCTTTATTTAGTTGCAAGACTTGGCATGGGCGAATGCAGGTATGATTGTGGGCATGTAGATATGGTGAAGGATTCTCTATGTGATTTGTTGTCTATGACTTCGAATGGACCAGAGTATCCCACCATAATAAAAAAATATATGTTGGAATACTTTGAGTCAAATGTATCACCAACTTTTAAAGATGAATGTAGGTATGTTATTTTGGAATAGTTTAATGCTAACGTCGAGGGTATTAAATCTAAATTAGATGAAAGGGGTATAAGTTTGGTTCATTCTACCTTGTTGAGGCTAGTGGGTATTATTAAACACCGGAATAGAGAATTGTTTGAAACAATACTCAAAGTGTTTTGTGAAGATACATATCTTCCTAATTCAAGAGTTTTTCATGTATTAAACAATTAATTTTATGAACATGAGATACTTGTTGATCTGCCTTTGTTGATCAACTTTTATGTATTTTGGTTCATCCATAGTCATTTTTCCTTGCTCCTTGTATATCCTATACTTGGTCATTTTCTCTAAATGTGGGTTGTGGAGTGGGCTATCACCAAGTCCATAGGTCCGCAAGCCCACGAGACCCCATTTTCCATACTTAGTTTATTTTCCACTCCTATGAAGTCTTAACAGTTAGTTGTTTTTCTTTGTTGTGGAAGTCTTTTTGCAGAAGACTAAGCCATCCCTCACCCTACAGATACTTACATCCCGCAGACACGCAACACTCAAAAATACCTTTCCCAATTTTGTGTCACTCATAACACAACTTTTTGCCTTAATCCAAAATCCATTAACTTAATTTGCAAATTATAAATGCGTGAATCAACTTAGCTCAATTTAAAAGATCATACACAACGGAAAATGTTAAAATCGAAGAAAATGCACAGCAGAAAATAAAATAACTAAGATAACAAGGTTGATAATGGAGTTCACCCATCCTAGGCTACGTCTCTGGGTCCACTCCATTAATGATGTCAAATACTTAATTACATCAAATGGGACTCCAACCTGCAAAAATCTCGTTCTCTGACCTGTTGCAAATGTTTTATAAGCCTGGCCTAACCTCTCTCAAATCTCAGTTTGCCAAAATTTGGCTTACAAAGCTTAATTCTCCAAATTTGCACAACATAAGAATTGATTACAAGCCCCATATGTATGGTGCAATGGTAAAGCTCTTTCGATATATAACCATGGGTTGATGATTCGAATCATGCGCCCATTGGGGATTTTTTAGGCTCTTTGCAATATTTAAACAATAAATAAAATGATACCATTCACTATAACAAGGCTCATTGTTGGTGTAATGCTCGGGCACTTTGGTTGTATGGGCAGAGGTCGCGGGGTCAAGCTTGCAGACCTCCCCCATTTGGGATTTGGTTAAAATAAAACACTTTAAATACAACTTTGTCCATTAACCATAATAAGTTCCATCGATGGGCAGTTGGTTAATTCATTCAATTCGGTCTGACGAGGTCGGGGGTTCGATCCTCTCGCCGATCGTTCCAAAGTTGATAAGGCCCTTTTGGGAAAATCAATCCTACCACGTGGTGGCCTCTAACTCACCCATGTGGTAGCCACATCCCTGTACAATCAACCGCCTGTGTCGGCCTGCCACATGATTATCCATAGTGTCCAGTCAACCTGCCATGTCACAAGTCGTACTATCCAGTCAGCACACCATGTCAACATCTATACATCCCAGTCAACCTACCACGTCAACATCCATACAGACTAGTCAACATCTGTACGATCCAGTCAGCATGCCATGTAAACATTTGTATGGTCCAATCATCATGCCATGTCAACATTTGTACTACCACTTGTCAGGTCGTATTTCCATATGTCCTGTCTATACTGCCACATGTCATCCCTGTCGACATTTTTGCATGTTTTTCCAAAAATTCAAAACACGATAACTTTCTCATACGACGTTCATTTGACCTCGTTCATGTTGTGTTGGAAAGCTCTCGTCAAGCTCTTCGAGATGGAGACATTTTCATCATCATTTGATAACATCACTTTTTCGATCATAAGATCCACCTGGATCATTCCTCCCCACTGAGAAGCTTTTATACCACCAAAATTTGGGTTCATTCAAAAATAAAGTGAGGGTATTGTCGCCTCACTTGTCCAATATCATCCATCCATCATGCTCGGATAATGATCATCTAGCTCATCATAACAAAGATGAAAACTGAAATAACATTGTTGATCAAGTTAATCATCCCTTCCATTTCCCAAATATCAATATTATTGTTGCAACTTCTAGCCATACTCCATTGACCATTAGAAAACTAAACAACAAAATTGAATATAAAAATGTGAAAACGAGAGCAACATTAACTGAAGGACCTGTTTTACTTTCAACTAGAGGTTGTAAGTGTGGATCATGGACACTGTCATGCAGTGACAACTCCTCATGTTCTTCTTTTGAATCTTGAAATATCTCATTATAGTTAGCATCAAACTTAACTATTTCATTTCTAGGATCACATTCTTCCTTAGCTTTTATAGACACAAGGGACAAGTTCTTCCTTGCATTAACCATGTATTTTCATTTTCCCCATAATGACCATAGACAAATTAGTCTTCATATGATGGGCTCCCACAATGAATTCAATCCCATCTTTGAAAAGATGATACTTATTTTGTACCCTACAGAAAATGGCCTTCATGTCATATAACTATGGATTTCCTAAAACAATCTCGCAAATGTCAAGTGGAACCACATCTAGCTCTACCTCATCAATGAAACTAGATGTGATTGTAAATCCCGATTTACATTGCTTCATTACTTGTAACTTAGCATTATCACAAACCCATCCCAAAGGATACAGTCTCGGATGAGGCTTAGTTTCCAATCCCAGATTCTTAACAACTTGCTCTAAAATAAGATTTACTTGTGATCCATTATCAACAAATGTGTCTATCTTAGTGTGTTTTGAGATGACTCGTATATGAAGCAATTCATTTCTTTTCATTTCATCAGGGATTACATTAGCGTTTGAAGAAGAAGCACACGAACTAGAACTAGCAACAAAAAATGTACCTTTAATGCCCATAGTTGTAACCTTAGTTTTGTCATCAGAATCTGATCCAAGATCCTAAACTATGGATGTGGTCCTCTTTTTACCTTTCTGATGTCGAGTCCAATTTGGCTTCAATTTTGGATGCAATTTCCAACAATGATCCTCGTCATGTCCTTTCTTCTGACAATGAGAACAAGACGGTCTCTCATCATCCTTCTTTATTGTAATAGTCTATTTGAGTTTCTCCTTCCCTTTGTTCTTGCCTTCTTTTGGTTGAACAGATTCCATTGAGAAACTGTCATGGTCATTCCTCTTACTTGACTCAAGGTGAGTCACTTGTACACTACTTCATCAAGGTTAGTCGAATTAAACATAAGTATTGTATGCTTCAAATAATCATGTAACCAATTATATACTTTAACAAAGTCTCATGTCTATACAAAGGAATGCCTAATATCAAAGCTCTTTTCCTAAACTCTCGAGTATACTCTTGTACATTTTTCTCTTTTATTTGCCTTAATGTTTTCCAATCCATCATT
>JASDQU010309819.1:1899-12941 GCA_032191745.1 Picea mariana | reverse complement strand
TGACAATTTTTATGGCATAGTTGAATATAATGAAGAAGAAATAAACAATTGGTTGGTTGATTATTCCGTGAAAAATCAAGATATCGAGGAGGAAATATATGGCATCTCTCATGACTTAAGAGACTTGGAAGGCATATTATTCAATATTAAGATTAGGCATGAAATAAATGTTGCACCAATGAAAAACTACATTGAAGATTGGTTTAAAAACACAATTGAAAAATCAACCAAAGAAGGCCAAGAAGCAGTTGAGATGGTTCCTATAACCGTCAATGAGGAAAATAAAAGGACAACAACAAGCAAGTGAACGAGAGAGAGAGACCATCATACTAAGTTTATGCTGATCACATCTTGCTTTCTTTATCGATTTTTCATCTGGTTACTCCACTTCTTTAACTATAAAGGTTTAACCAAAATCCAATAACTTCTTCCTATCTTCTTTCCAGATCTTGCTACTCTGTCATCCCCCGTGATCTTCTTCCACGACTTACTTCTTGTTCATATTTTCTTTATGGTCCGCGGGAGCCCCAATCCCAGTCATAAGGAAAACACATTTAAATTTCAAGCCTTTGTAACAGAGTCTATATTTTTCAGAAATCCCAAAGAGAACTATTCCAGGATCGGTTTTGACTGTATTTTATAACTTTGAGTTTTGAGTATAAAGTATTTGAGATTGATCTGTCATTATCTTCATTTGAGCTCCCCATGTGTTCACTCTATTAAAGTTCTCTTATGCGTGCAGACCATTTTCTTTTATTTTATGTGATAAAAAATCCTTAGTTTAACTATGATGGATGTGTGGAAATTTTGCTTATCTTTTTTTTAGAATATGTGATCTGTGAGGTTCCTAGTCATCTCTCAGGAACTCTCCTTAAAAACAAAATTCTTTTTATTTTACTGCAATCTTTACATTTCTTTGAATATCATAGTGGACTTTCTTAAAGTCCTATATTATTTTGAAAATCTAGAATTCCAAGGAAATCTTGAAACAAAGAGGAGTACCACCTTTATAAAAACGCAGGGGGATTTATATCCTTGTGAGGTTGTCATTTCGGTCCTAACGGATTCAAGCATCAACAGTGCCTTATCCCATTTCAAAACTAAGTCTCCAATGTTAAAATATTTGTCACTAATTGAATATTTATCGAACCATCTTTTGATCAATTGTTGATGTTCACGAAATTTTTGTTTAGCCTTTCCAAGTTGCTCTTCCAGTTTTAACAATGTTTCAATTCTTTTCTGCATTACAAGGCAAGGATCTTCCCTAGAGGATTGTGATAATCATAGGGAAGGTAAAAACACATTAGGGGGTAGGATAGCCTCCTTGCCATAAACAAGGAAGAAAGGCACGTTACCTAATGCAGTTTTGGGTGTTACCTTGTCCGCCCATAATGCATTTGAAAAAGCCTTATGCCATCTTTTCTGATGATCATCGATAGTTCTTTTAATAATTTGAATTAAAATTTTATTTGTAGATTATGCTAAACCATTTCCTTATGGGTAATAGTTAGCAACATACTTTATAGTAATACCTTTTTCCGAAGAAAATTTAGTGAACTTCAAAGAAGAAAAGTAGGTATCATTATCAAAAACCAAAGAGTTTGGGACATCGAACTTTGTGATGATGTGTTGTTCCAGGAAAGAAATCACATGATACTCGTTAACAATGTTCAATGGTATGGCTTTTGTCCATCTAGTAAAGTAATTTTTTGCTATAAGAATATCTTTGTGGAGCTGAGATGGATTTTGGGTGATCTCCCTAATAATGTCCAAACCCCACTATTCAAATGGCCCTTCCACCATAACTGGTTGTAATGGGAATGCAAGTTTCTTTTCTCTCGTTGCAGATGTTTGGCACACTTTGCACTTCCTAGCATAGGCACTTGCATCCTTAAATAAAGTTGGCCAATAATAGCCATCACGTAGAATCTTATGAGGAGTGGTATCTCCACCAAAATGTCCACCTACTAGACCATTATGTAACTCAACCAATACTCTTTCTGCATCTGACTTCTCCAAACATCTCAGTAAAACACGATCATAGTTTTAGCGAAATAACACTCCGTCCATTAATTGATATTGTACAGATTTCAACTTGAGAGCTCTTTTCTTCTTTGGTCCTAGGTACTAAGGAGCAGTACCATGGGTCAAGTAATACTTGAGCTCATAGTACTAGGTATCAATAGAAACAAAAATATAGTAAACTTCCCTTGTACTCACCTCATATTCATTATCGCATCCTACTTCTTCACCTACCTGCTAACCTTTTGATTTTGTAGCAAGTCTGCACAAACCTTGATCTCTAACTATCTTTCCAGGTTTGATTTAAAGATCATATTCTTGGAGTGTCATCATCCAACTATCTCTTATGTCACCTAACTCATTTTTTACGCACAAATTTCAAACTGAGGTATGTGGAATGATCACTTTAGTATGGGACTTCAACATATACAACCTTAAATTATTTACAACCTTAAAGACTGCATAAGCTTATTTATTGACTTCGAGATAATTCAGTTCTGCACCTTGAAGTCCTAAACTCAGAAATAAAAACGATACTTCAAAATCTTCGGAAATTTTCTAAGTTAGGACAACTGCAAAAGACAAGTCAAAAGCAAATGTATATAATCTAAAATCTTTCTGAAAATATGGACTCATCAAAGTAGGTGCTTGAGCAATTGCTTCCTTAATGGAATTAAAAAATTCTTTTTCTTTATCATTCCATTTTAAAATAACATTTTTCTTGATCATATCCAGTAATGGTTTTACTATCTCTGCAAAACTTGGTACAAATCTTCTTACAAAATTAATCTTCCCTAAAAATAGTTGCATTGATTTTTTGTTATGAGGTAAGGTAATTTGTGAGATTGTTTTTGTCCTTTTAGGCTCAATCATTATACCAAAGTTTGAAACAATAAAGCCACAAAGCTTACCTTCAGTAATGACAAAGACTTCTTAGGATTTAAGGATATCCCATACCTTCTGCATCTATCAAAAATTGGTGTAAGATGATGTATATGGTCTTTTTCTATTTTTTGAGAACATTGTCACATCATCGAGATGGACACCTATTGATTTGTTTATCAGACCGTGAAACATAGTATCCATAGTCCTTTGGAAGGTGGCTCCTGCATTTATTGAACCAAAAGGCATATTTCTATATGCATAAGTTCCCCATTTTGTTCGAAATGTAGATTTCAACTGATCTTATTGTGACACCAACACTTGATTGTAACCCAATAATTTGTCCAATAAAGATAGCATTTCAACACCTGAGAATCATCAAAGAATACGTTCCAGTGGTGGAACGAGGTAATTATCCTTATCAGAAGCATTATTTAGGTTACAAAAATCTATATAGATTTTGATGTCCTCGTTCTTCTTTCATACTTGAACTGGGTTTGATACCCGTTGAGAATGTGAGACAGGAAAAATAATTTTAGCTTCTAGTGATTTGTTTAATTCCTCTTTAATTTGAGGCTCCAAAACTAGATGAGTTTTCTTTAGCTTCTATTGTACAGGTTTCCCATCCTTCTTAATTGGAATTACATGCTGAATAATTTTGGTGTCGTAGGTCTTTACGTCACTATATGTCCATGCGAAAATGTCTTTGTAATATTTAAGGAGTTTAATGAAAGTGGCCCTTTTTTGAAGAGGAACATCTAATTCTCAAATTAATGTTTTGTTGATTCTTCTCAGTTCCCAGATTAACCACTTCGTGTTGCATAGAAGAACTATTTGTTTTTCCATTGGTTACCCCTTTAAATTTATCCTCTAGATCATGGAACTTCTCCAAATGAACCATTGACCTAGGCATAGTGTTTTTTTATTCAAGTTCAAACTCTAGAGAAGATTGATTAATTTCTTTATCATGTTGATACTCATCAATAATGGCCCCTTTGAAAGTATTTTCTTATGTGAGGAAGTCCATAATTTGATCATCATCATTAAAAACTCTCCAATTTGTGATATTATTTGGGACTGAGGGCCTTAAAAAGGAATTCATTAGACAACCTATCAGGACAAAAATCTTCTGTAGGAATTAATTTAGAAGCAACAATTGTGAGTAAATCAACATCAGAATTCTAAGAGCGGGGTACTGAAATAATGTTAAAGGCATCAAATTTATGAATCAAGTTCCATACCTCTTGTTGGTAGTTTTAAAGATGATTATAAATACAATGTATAGAATTTCGTACCTATTTTACTATAATATCATAATCGCTAATAGCTTTTAATTCTCTAACCTTCAAATCAATTGCCTTTCTAAGACCCTGTATGGGGGCTTCGTATTTAGCAATGTTGTTGGTGCATTGAAACTCCAATTTGCATTCTATCATGATTTTATTACCTTTAGGATCTTGGAGGATGCATTCAACTTCTGCACCTTCATTAGACTTGGAGCCGTAAAAAACTAACAACCATAAATCTTTATTTAAATTTAACTCTAAATTACTAGTTTTATTTACATCTATACAATTTGATACATCAATTTGAGTATAGTGAAGATTCTTAGATTACATACTCGAATCCCCAAAAGGCGACTTCTCTGCAGTGAAATTTCCAAAAAAGGAATCTAGACGACAATTGCCTAAAATAGAGTTTGAAAACATGATTGGCTCATTAGGATCATTTAAGTCAGTGATTGTATGCTTCATATGCCTCTCACACTCTACTTTTATTTTATTTGGCAAACCATTATACGACAACCATAAATGTGACCAATCAGTCGAAAAATAACCATTTTTTTTTGAACAATGTCTACTTAGCAACAAACCGTATGATTATGGAATATCAACAACATTGATATCGATAGTTTGGTGAACCTTAGCATTAGAAGATAGTCTGATTAATACATTCTTAAGTTCTCCTAGAACATTAACATTTGTCCTATCTAATTGTACAATCTAAAAGGTAGATTTCTCGGGTTCAACATTCAACTTCCTACAAATAGAATATGGCATTATCTGAATCTACAAAACAATTATGTGGACTTTTGTTAAAGATTTCAAATGTCAAAAGGAAAAGGGGTGTATGAGAGCTATACTTCTCTCCTATTAAAGCAACATTTACATTAAGTTGCTTATTAGTTTTTGACGAAGAATTCTCGACAACTTTTCCCTTATCCTTACTTCCAACTGTAGGTGTTTCATTTTTAGAATTAGTTTTCCCTAAAGCCTTAAGTAATTTGTCTTGTTGTTGTTTTAATTTTGACAGTTCATATAAGGAAATGTTAGCCCTTGTTTTCTTCATATCCTCAACCAAATCACAATCTAGAATATCAATAATACCAACAGACTTACCTGAACCAAAAACTGATTTATTTATAGATGGAGTTTTTTCGGAAAGGAGAATATGTAGATGGAGATCCTTAATTTGATGGAGGACCCCTGCTTCTAGTTTGTGCAACACAAATCTCATCAATTGTTTCATCTTCCCCGTCATCTATTATTCCAAGGGATATATCCCATGTAACATTGAATTCAAGGGTTTCTTCCTCCTCCTCTTCATCTTTATCTATTTTTGTTTCTTCCTCTTCTTCCATAGAAGTGAAAACTTTAAACATATTAACAAATGTTGGACATGTTTTCTTGGAATGAATCACATTATGTGCTCTACATAAGTTATCTTGAGAAAATTCCTCAATATGAATCTCATTAGTAGGAGGGTTTTGGTTGTTTTGTGGTGGAGTATTTCTCCTGAAAGGAGGTCTTGAGGGCCTTTTGTAAGATGTACCTTCTTCTGAACTCTTTTTAAGATCTACAATGTCATTTGAGAGTTTTTTAATTATTCTATGAAGATTTTCCATGTCTAGAGTATCTTTGTCTTTCTTTTCATCTGCAATTTTGAATGTAATTGGTTTCTTGATAGGTGGCATAGTTATCTTTTCTTTTGTTGATGACTTACTTGCAATGTTCATCATTTTTTTTTCCACACCCAAGGCTTCTTCAAAAGTTTCATCTAATGTGTTTTTCCTAGCTCTTTTAACAAAGATGGAAATCAAAGAAGGTATAGTTGTAGTATAAAATTTGATGACTACATTGTCGACATGCATAGAATCTTTAGGAATTTTAGTCATTAGTGTTAAAAATCTTTGAATAAAATCCTTGATTTTTTCCTTTGGGTTCATTTTAATTCTAGATAATTATAACGCCAAGGTTGTTGGGGTTTTATCCTCACCAAATTTCTTCATGAAGGTGGTTTCAAATTCACTCCAATTGGTTATTGATCCGTACAGCAATGCAAAGTACCAAGTTGATGCCTTTCCCTCCAAAGTATATAGAAATAAACATAAAACAACATCTTCATGTTGTGCATTCATTAAACTAACTGCTAACATGAATGTACTTACGTGATCTTCAAGTGATTTTTTATTCTTAGGATCAAACTTGGGTAATAACTTTTTTAGATGCTTGGGGAGATCATGAGCAGGTCCTTGAACTGCAGCAGCTCCCGATGCAAGCCATGGTCTTCTTAGAACATTGGCCATGTTTCTCCTTGGAGATTGTCTAGGACTTCTCCAAGGAGATTGTCTCATACTACCTTGAGAAGATCATGGTTGAGACCTTGGAGGGGTATGAGGAGGACTTTCAAGAGGAGATGGTGGTTTACCAACATTGCGTTCAAATTGAACTTCAACCTGTTCAATTTCTTCAAAAATAGGTTTGACACGATATGAATAATCAATAGTACTCGTTTGTGCTTTCTCAGATTGTTTACCCTTTGCAAGGATTGTGAATTCAATGGGAGAAAGTCCAAACTGTTTGCTTTTTGCTCTGGTCAAGATTCTAGACAACTGTAGTTTAGGATTAATCAATGAATGTTCTTCAAAAATTACAAAATCTACAGTTTAGTCTGTAATGTAGAAATAGGGTCACTATGGGATTCTAAGTCTTGTGGATTTTTAGTTAAAATAGATGGATCAGAAACTACGCTTTGCTTGTGTTGTGATATTTCAATGGTAGGTTTTTGAAGAGGGATTCTCTGTGGAGGTGAGTTGGTCTGAGTTGAATGAGATGGATTGGAATTGCGAGATGCTTTACCAACCATACATATCACTCAACTTTCCTTCTAACGCCAAAATTGTTGAGAGTTGTAAAAATTCCTTCTACACACAATGTGGGAGGGTCACTTGATGGTAGATCTCGGATTGATCCACTCTCGTTTGTGATAGTGATCTCAATCAATATGTGCACCCGATTGCCACCTAAAATGGGATAATCAATCTAAAATCGATTAAGTTAGACAAAATTGTCTAACTTAATATATTTCTAATTTAGTTATAATATCTATAACACTTATTAATAATAATAAATACTAATAGTATTCTAACTATCCTAGCTAGCAATAATTGTAATCAAAATTACATAAAAGACAAATTAATATGTTATTGAATTAAATGAAATAGTTATTTTATTCTATAAAGTATTACACACAGATGCATACACATTTTCCAAATAAGTTATTTGTATAACATATATTCATTTTAATCTCTAATTAAAATATCAAATGGATAGCTTAATGAAATGCAAAAGAAGTTTCACAAAAGAACATAAATGACATAAATTGTATCAATTACAAAAGTGCAAATAAATACAATCTAACATTCACACAAGAAAGATTTCTCCAAAAGATATCAACCCTCACTTAATCATTAAAGTCTGAAAAAAGTATACAAGCTTTCAATATCAAGTTTGACAACCCTTTCTATGTTGAAAAGTTCCTCTTTTAAACCCCGTCCCCAAAAGATTTCCATCAATCAACTTCTTCTACTCAATCCCCTATAAATGGGAAATTAGTTACAATTATGTTATAGAAGAAGATTATATTTTCTTCTCATTTTCTCTATTCTTGAAATATACTCTCCATTGATTATGGATCTCCATCATATGTGATACAAGATGTGGATTTGGGTTATCCAAACCTACCTTGCATTGATAAATCCTTTTTATGACAATATATTCTTTTTTGTTGAATTTTGAAAAGAAATTTGAAATTGACCTCAAACATTTTGCAGGGGTAGTTATGAATTCATGAACTGAACTATTGTCCTAGGTTGACATTTGAGCAATCTTGTCTCTGTTGGCATCTCTTTGTTGATCCACGTTTTCAAGACATAGCTTACTTGGGGTTTCACAGTATTCAACATGAGGCATTATGAAATATTCAATAGCATCTACAACAATGTCCCATAAACCTGAACATCTTTGCTTTGCTTCTTCAATCAAATCATTGACATTCATGCAGCTACTAACCTTGTTGTCCATTAGTATTTGACACTGAGTTTTTTCTCTGTCAATAATTTTAAGAATACTATCATGTGTTCTTTTATTTTTTACTTCCAAGAGTTTAATCCCATCAAAGGCATTATGGACATCTTTATATTCTTCAACTTGAGCCTATGTCATATCAGGCAATTTGAGCAAATAATCTCGATGTTGTTGAATTTGGTTTGGTTTTTCATAAAACTCCTTTTGCAATTCTTTAAATTTGATATTTATTGAAAGTGCTTATGTCCTAAAAAACTCAGAAGCACTCTATTCAGTTTTGAATTTATTAATTTGGGTTTCCGTGAATTGACCCACTCTCGGTGTTGATCAACAATTTATTTCATCCTCATCTTTTGCTCTTCACTTAGAGAAGCTAATTCCTTAATATGCACTTGATTTAACCTTTCCAATTCTTGTTTACATTGATTTTCGACAATTGTAAGTTGTACCCTTTGATGCTCTTTTAGCTAATTAATCCACTATTGTTGTTCCTCTGTTAGCACATAACCCTGTTTTTTTAGTTTCTCTTCAAGTGGTGCTACTTGTGTCCTCAACTTTTCTAATTCATAAACCAACTCATTCACTGACTAGGCATTAGCATTGGCAAATGCACCTAATGTTGAAGTTGTCTCTTGAGCCATATTTTCTTGTTGTTGACTTAAAATACTCCAAACTAGAAGTTGCTTAGGAGATTCTTCTTCAAGCAATCCCGATTTTCTTTTCCTTGGTATCCCTTTAACTATCCCTTTCTTTGTACCACTAAAAAAAATATTCTCTCAAAGGTACTACAGTATCCTCTACAAGCTCAAACTGATCTAAATCAAGTGTTGAAGATGTTAGATCTCTCGCAAGAGTATTAATTCGTGTAACTACAAAGGGAGATATTTTTGAAATATCAATTTGGGATTCTTTATTTATTGGAGTCTAATATGGGTTTACTTTTGTGACAACCACATCTTAAGATATTGGAGTTTGAGTTTCTGGAGCTCCCTCTTTGATAGAAGATTTGCTTCACTGATCCTTACCTTTTGTATCCCCTTGTTTGTCTCTAGTTGGATTGTCTTTGTTTAGTCGTAAATCTTTTGTTCCCTGTGTTAATTCTCCTTGATTTTGCTTATCATTCTATTTATCTTAAGAAGACTCATTTATTTTGTTGATTTTTCATATGAGATGATATATATATTCGAGATATTATTACAATGAAGAGTGTTCCATATATAGAGAACATATGGTGACCATCCATTAAAGGATGCATCCCTTGGTTAATCAATAACTATTTATTATTATCATTTACTTATTGTATATATTATTTAATAATCAATAATTATATTATTAATTATTAATCTAAGAGAATGCCTTCCTGATGTTGTCCAAACATCAACATATTTTGCTCAAATTCCAGGTTGCTTTTTGTGCCCATTATCCTTAACTTTTCTTCACAAAAAGTCTTCCATCTCTTATCATGAAGGGCTAAGAATTTTTCCCTTTCTCGTTTATCTTGAACATTTGCAAACCTTTTCTAACATCTTCAAGGGTGTCAACCCCTTGAAATAGAAGATCAAATGGACAATTCTCATGGTAATATGACTTGGAGAATTTAGTCAATTTACGATGTTCTTTGATAACATATCCAAGATCATGTCTTTTGAACTTTCTAGATGACAACCAATTGTTTTCCATTTGCTTAACTTCTTTCATTGCATGCTTAATATTTAGCAGGGTATATTTTCCAAGACTCAAAGGAAAATTGGGTCATCATTTTTTTGAATTTGAGAATAAGGAACGAGTAATTTCTATAGAAACTGTTTGGAGTGTTATTTCCCTTAGCACCAATTTGCGAGGTACACATTTGGGCAACAAATGAGGGGCACTTGCGCACCCATATATCATGATGCAAGAAAGATTCTCATCTAAAAACCAGTCTCCTATCTCTTTAATAGTATTTATACCCCCTTGGGTGAATCTCATAGTTGGTTGGTTGAACAACACAATTTGTAAATGAATCGTGAAATTATCACAAATATTGTAAAAATGATTTTTACAATTTTGACTCCAGAGAATAGAGCAGTAGGTCTGTATGGGTACTTGATTAAGTGACCAATTCCATTTCATTAATGGAAAAGGGGTTTTTGCACAGACTGCATCTACAATATAAGCAAACATATAAAACCCTTCCTCAAAGCTAGGGGGTGTTTCCGATGATTTCTTAATTGCCAACTGAATATTGGCTGGCAAAATTTGGGCCTAATTGAAAATTACCACATCTTAAAAAATTTAATGCATTAGAGGGAGTCATTCCAATTTGAAATGCTTGGGATCCTTCTCACCATAAAGTTGACAAAACATAGTAGTTGCTAAAATGTGGGGGTTTGTGAAATTCTAAATGGGATAAATGGGATATAACCCATTTCATTTAACTTTGAAAGACATTGAGCCATACCACTAGGGTTTGATTAAACTAGCCATATCTACCTCTTCTCCAGCTAATACTTTAACTTTGAAATCATCTATGCATTTTTTATTTAAGCCGACCCCAAGAGAATCCAACTGGTATATCTCAGCTAAGTCTTCAAGCCTAAAAGACCCTACTACATGACGAGATGCATTAACTATTGTGCAAGTTGCAATATCGACATGAGAAATTGTCCAACATACCATGTCATAATATGGAAGAATGGGTGGTCTTACAACAACCTTGTGAAGATTTGACTTTCCAACTTCATGAAGAACATTTGCATCCTCTTCATCTTCATTAGAAAAACTTCCTTTCTT
>JASDQU010309818.1:51013-74539 GCA_032191745.1 Picea mariana | reverse complement strand
TCAGACGACGCTCTTCCGATCTATATGCGTCGTCTGAAGGAAGCAGGATGAGTATCTTGCTTCCATATTTATTGCTATGACGTAAAGCAAGACGATGAGATGAGACTAGTATTGTGCTTTCGGCTTGACAATTGCGACGTAAAACCAACCTAGTATCTTGCTTCCAACCTGATGGTTGTGACGTAAAGAAAGACGATGTGATGAGACTAGTATTGTGCTTCTGGCTTGACAACTGTGACATAAAGCTAGTCTAGTATCTTGCTTCCAACTTAAGTGCTGTGAAGTAAAGAAAGACATTGAGATGAGACTAGTATTGTGCTTCCAACTTGAGAAGCTGTGACGTAAAGACAGTGTAGTACCTTGTTTCCATCTTGATTGTTGTGACGTAAAGCAAGATGAGTATTGAGCTTCCATCTTGACAGTTGTGACGTAAAGCCAATCCTGTATTATGATGAGCCAGCCTCGTGCTGTGATGATGATGATGTATTAGTTTTATACTAATACATATTGATGCAGATGATTATTGCATTCCTTTGAGAATGACAATGTTGTCGATGAAGAAAAATTCCGATGATTTATAGATACGCCAGTCAATGTTCCAAGATGATATTGATGATGCTGTCCTCTCACCCATTTGATGTTGTTGATGATGTTGTCCTCTCTCTCTCACCTGATGTTGTTGGAGAATACCCTTCTTGTTAAGGGGGAGTGTTGAAATGATGTAACTGCAAAGTGTATTCATATTATTATTTGATATATTATTCATAGGATCAATCCCCATTGTGGATTGATCATGTCAACTATTGTAAAAGGACCAAATCCCCTTTTGCGGATTGGTCATGATATAATTGTAATAGGAAAAAGAAGAAGTCGGCCCCAGAATATATCAAAGAGGCCCCGGAATATAATAAAGGTGGTTATAACCACCCAAATTAAGAAGTCAGCCCTACCAGTGAAGAGACACTTCACACGTGCTAAATTAGTATAAGTAAGGAGGCTAGCACCTCACTTATACATACCTCACTTGTTCATTGAGAGACAAGTTTCAGAACTGCAGTTGGAGAAGAGAGAGAGAGAGTGGCACATCTTTGGGTGAGGATCTTCTGTATTAGCTTGATTTATGTCTTAGCATTGTATTGGTTATATATAATAAGGAAGTTTTGTTGGGTTTTCTTCCCCTAGAGGGTTTCCCGGGATAAATGTTGTGTCTCTTATGATTGTGTATTTCTCAGTGATATTGTCTTATGTTGTTGTTATCTATTGAAATGAAAAGAACTATAATAATGGCTTAAACATTAACAGAATACACAACCGTCATTGGTATCCTTGAAGAGGTTAGTCACTACCATATTCCCCACCTTAGCATCTTATTAGATTCTTATATTTTCATCCTACAACTCAATAATGTGTACCGTGTCTGCAATCCTTGCCTCTTCCACAAATACCTGCAAGTTAGACTCTTATCTCAACATTTTGATTCAATTACATTTACACATATTCCATGGCAATTTAATCAAATAGCAGATAATATGGATAACCTAGTGTTAGATTGGAATTTATCACATCAAGACACCATTCCACACACATAAATCATCAAAAGTCTGTCATGACATATAGATTAGACATTATCAAAAGCATCATAAAAAATCATCACATATGAACATCACAAAGATCCCACAAAATGTATATCCATATATATATATCCATATATATATATATATATATATATATATATATATCGATCAATGTGTGATAAATGTTTACAAAAGGTACATGTACATCGCCCGTAGGTAGGTGAACCCCCTCATCCCTATAAAGTACAAAATAGGCGTCACACTACCCTATATAACATAGGCCCACAGGCCTATATAAATACAAAAAATATACATCACATATTACTCGTGGTGCCTCTAGAGCACCACCACCAGGTCCTCTCTTGGGAGGAGGATCCCCACCTGTTGGGGGTCCTCCAGGTCCTGAGGGCAGTCACCCAGTCATAGCTACCCCCACTACAGTTGCCCTGCGGATCAGGGTCCGCAGCTCCGTCGAAAGGTCCACGCACTACTCCAAGACTCCATCGTGCTGGATCCGAGTCCACATACACTCAAGCACTTCTTGTAGCATCTCCTCCAATCGGTGGCGAAAATCCTTAAACACTCCGTAGGAGGAGCATGTGAAGTCCCTCCACCAGGGTCATCATACCTGCGTCTCCTGCCTACTCTCTCATCATCAATTGGCCTCGCACCAACCTCATCCCTCCATCATCTATCTCCTGCCTATGGATCTCCCCGTGGTGATCGCACGGGCCCCTGACGAGATGATGCTCTAACCAACTCTACCTCCTGTCCATGTTGCCCCACATCTTCACACACAACAAACAAATGATATCATTATCATCCATCCATACATACAACATGTTCTATACTATCAAAATCAGAAAACATAAAAAACATCAACATACCTCTATGGTCCCACACCTCTCCATGAGGTAACACCATATCTAGGTCCTGCTGGAAGTCCACCCCATTATATGGGAATTTGAGTATGATATATGGCATATGATGCCACACACATGCTAGCTCAGTTGTAAATTAATGGCCACCCTCCCCACACCCATGTCATACAAAGATCGATGCCCAAATCATCAATCGTGGCTCCTGTGCCCCAGGCACATCCAACAAAACTCTAGGGCACAACATAGGCACCCTCTCCAGGAACCAAGCCACCAAGATAGAACCAAAGGAAAACTCTCCAGAGTCGGCACCCCAACACAAGTTAAGTTGCCCCGTCATCTTGGTATGAAGCATCAAACCCCAGGAAAAATTCTCTCCAGCCAACACCCTCTACATGATCCTCAACTGACCACCACTAATTCGTTGATTAGCTAAGGATCCATAGATCCTCATGATCATCGAGGCGACACAACAATGCACCAACGCATCCATTGTCCCAATCCATACAATTGAGCCTGACATGAAATCCTCCCCTAAACAGTATCTCTAGGCCAAGTCTACCAAGTGTGCCTCCCCTGGCAACTGGGGCTCAGCAGGTAGAGCAATCCCCCAAAAAGGGAGCCCTATCAGAAAATATACATCCTCCATCGCAGAGAATGTCAGGTGCTCCCCCTACACAATGAAGCACTGCAGATCCGTGCTCCACATAGATACCAAAAACTGCAACAGGTACTCTTGTGCTCGTAGCAGTGAGAAATCGAAGAACTTTAGAAAACCATGGGTTGTTAAAGACCTTTGAACCCCTAGCTCATCATCCCTCATCGCCTCCCTGAGGCGGGCCCAATATCTCTCTCTCCAGTGGACTGGCATCCTGAAATTTCACCTGAATTCACACAACCAATACTTAATCAGCCATCACAATCCATAGAAATGATAAATCTCAAAAAAGACAAGTTTTTATCCCCCTCACCTTTGCCTCATGTGTGCAGCTGTCATCCCCACATGCGCACACATATGCACACCTGTTCTTCACACAATTGTGCATCAATGCACAATTTTCAAAGAAACAAATTTGCATTAAGGCACACCTGTCACACACACATAGGAATGCATTCATGCGGACCTGTTCGCTCCATAGTTTTGCACAAGTGCGCAGTTTTTATTTGAACAGCCGCACATCCAATGTGTGCATGCTATCCCCATTCAGGCACCCCCATGTGCGGTTGTCTTTATTACAACCACACATCTAAGCGTGGGATTCCTATGATCGCCCACACACTGGGGGGCCCACACTCACAAAATCCCACCGTACGACCATTCGTACGGCCCTGCCCAGAAAAGAAACTATAACTAATATGCAAGAGAATGAGTCCACTAGCCTGGCTCTTGCAAATCCTGGATCAGTTAGCTCAAACTCCCAGAATCTCCAAATCTCCTCTAAAAACCTCTCGTCAACTCACTAGGGCAGCAACTACAAATGAGGTGGCAATGTGGGCCCTACAACTATATATAGTGAATTTTTCCAAACTTCCATTCTTAATTACAGGAGCTCCAAGAGTCCTTTTTCCGACCCATCTTCAACCACAGAATTAGGATCCCACCACCTACGCAATCATTTTCCCCAGGTCACCATCCATCCTCGGCCCCAAGGGAGTATTTTTATCACATCACACCCAGGTACGCATGCTCATGTTCAAAATTATCAAATAACTATTATAACTTCTTTATCTTCAAATATTGTTCACGTCGGGTATTAAGTTTTCATGTGTGTAGATACTTGGTCATCATGCATCAACGCAACCCCTTCAGGTATATGATCGACACTAGCATGTAATCATTCCCTCTAAATTTCACTTGCATCTCCCTGTCACACCCTCCGACATTTTCCTATAGGACCCTCACATACGGCTCTGCAGTACTATCACCTCCACTGCATTTCAGTACTGTCAACCGGTAGCACTCTCTCCTACATGAGTATTCCCAATTGTAGTCCACTTTGGCACTTTGACACTCATGTTGTTTTCACCCCCTAGGGATGGGAGTCCTGATAGTCTTACGCATTTCTAAGAATCAACCACATACTCCTCCTCCTCATTTTGTTAGCTTTCCCAAATAGATTCCCAGGTAATCTCATCACGGTTCAAGTTTGATTGCACCTCCGCAGTATCATTAACCCTCCATTTCATCCACAATCAGTTTTCCCATCTGTAGATTGCCCTTCATTCATTTACCTCATACAAAAACCCACCTATGGGCCCCCCACCCTCCACCTATTTTCCACACAACTTGCACCATCATAGGCCAAGTCATCTTGCATTGGGGCACCCGTTCCTTTATCGACACACTTATCCCAAATTATTCTTTATTCATTTGGTAATTGCACAAAACCTTTGTTTCCATCATTTGCATATCTTTTGTTGTCACCTTTAGCAACCTTCTTTCCTGGAAAAGAAACCCTTGTCGCCCTTGGTTGGGGAATTCATTTACCTTCTACTTTGGTTGACATCGTCCATAAACCCCAAGCATCCCACAACTCATGTACCTCTGATCTTTGAATTTGTCCACTTTATCACACCTCTGGCACAATTTCACCCACGTCTAGTTGCCCCCCTGACGCTAGATTCAGTTTCACGGTTGTTGCCACTCATACTTCACATATATCCCCAACAAAGGGAAGTCTTGAGTCTCATCACTTTTTGACTTTGTCCATGTTCCTCATCAGTTCCTAATCTCATCCAGTGTATTTCATGAAGTCCTTTGCTTCTTGGAGTCGCGTCTCCCTTTCTTTCGACATCAACACAGTTTCCAGAAGGGCGACAATATCTTGACTCTCATTACCTTTATTATGAGGAGTCTCGAATGACATAGAGAGAACCATCATTTCTCTCTGTTGTCATTGACCCCCGTCAACATTCAACTTCAACACAATCTCATGTTACGGTGGGTCTTACTTTGCGACTATTGCAGTTGTTTTATACTAGCCGAAGACCTCTGAAATTTGCTAGGCCATCAATGCCTGCGAGTCCTCGACACTTCTTCCAGGTGTCATCACCTCTTTTCAGAGTATGTTCACCATCAGAATTTTCATCTTCCATTATAAAACTTCCCCGGAGGGTGCTGCAGTTATCTACATCAACATACAACTTCAATTATTGTTTTACACATTTGAGTTACATGACACGAGCATGGGGAATGTCCACCTCATTTGTATACAGTTTTTATTTTTCCACACCTTGAGACAGGTTTGGGTCCCATAGGTTCCCCTCTCCCTCCAACGGTTCACTCTTGAAAATCCTCTCAACACTCTTTCTTACAATGGTACTCTCAGTAGAAGAAACATTGATGTATTTTGGCTATATGTGTGCTCCTAACCTCACACATTAGGGGTTATCTGTTATCACTGAAATTTTGTCCGCAAATGGTTACAGGAATCCATTACCTCCAAAAAACACCTATTAGTTCATTCATGGCCCAAAAATGCATTTCCAAAGGGCACAAACTATACAATTGGTTATAAAATCAACATGCGCTCAGAATACAAAGGAAGCACGTGCACGTGTGCCAGTCAAAAATGTCAGGAAAGTGCATATGTGCCTGATGCGTGACTGTGGAGGAAAAAATCTGCACACCTGAGAACGAAATATTTATGATTATGGTCGGCCTCCCACACACTTCTGGCTCATCTCCCAAGTCGATTTGACCTTCAAATCCGAACTGAATCTGAGTGGGGGGCTGGTCAAAGACCTAAAGGGCCCCTTGTTCACACTAAAGACTGGTTGAATAATGGCTCAAATATTTTCTATAAAAAGAGGCCATGGGTGCACTATATTTCCAAGAATATATTTGTATTGTTATGTTGCCTCTATTCTCCTACAAGGAACCTCTTTCCTTTGTGGAGCATACTAGCATCATTTCATTAAGCCATTCACCTCACCTCTTGAGGTAATGAGCTTTGGATTTCTTCACCATTTCCTTTTTAGTTTGATATTTGTAGGAAGAGCTCTCACATACGGGATTCAAGAGCCCTCCCTTGGAGAAATAGGGGATCCATAAGTCTCCCTTTCTCTTTGGTGTTTTCCCACTAATACAATCTATCCATTGGTGGCATGAATATTGGTCAATTGTTTGGTTGATTTTGGTTATAATTTTCTTATGCATTTTATTTTTGTTTCTTTAGGTGTTATTAACTTAGTTGTTTATTTATTTCTTGGGCTTGATGTATCTAACTCTTGCACTCATTTATGTCATGTCTAGCTGACCCAACTGGACTTGCAAGTGTCCCTCTTTTGCTCATTCAAGTGATGAAAAGGATACAACACTTGCATAAGAATGAGACATGGGATTTAGTCAAGTTATCTATTAGAAGAAATCTCGTCGGTAGAAAATGGGTATTCAAGAAGAAGATGAATATTGCAGGACAAGTCGAGAAGTTCAATGCTCGACTGGTAGCGAAAGGTTATTCCCAATTCGAGGGAGTCGAATTCGGTGAGATTTTTTCCCCTATTGCAAAATTAAATTCCATTAAAGTACTGATGTCTCTAGCTGTAGCATTTGATCTAGAAATAGAATAGATGGATGTGAAGATAGCGTTCCTACATGGGGACCTGAAAGAAGAAATCTACATGAAACAACCTGAAGGATTTGTAGTAAAGGGAAAGAAAGAGTTGGTGTGCAAACTAAAAATATCCCTTTATGGTCTAAATAAATCACCAAGGATGTGGTACTAGAAGTTTGACACATACATCCTTAGTTTGGGATTTGTGAGAAGCAAAGTTGATCACTGCATATATTCCAAGGAAGAAGGTGGGTTCTTCATATATGTATCTTTGTATATCGATGACATGTTGTTGACTGAAAACATCATGGATGCAATAAAGGAGGTGAAGAAGCAGCTATCCTCCAAGTTTGACATGAAGGATCTCGGTGCAACTAACTTCATTCTGGGAATGGAGATTAAGAGAGATTGAGCTGCTAGAAATCTCTGGTTGAATCAAACGAAGTATATTGAAAAAGTTTTTAAACAGTTCAACATGCAGGATTGCAAACTAGTGAAGGTGTCAATTCCTATGGGAGCAAGGCTAACTATTGAATAGTGTTCAAAGACATAGAAATAAATAGAGGACATGGCACACGTTCCATATGCAAGTGTTGTTTGTATTATAATGTATGCAATGGTTTGCACTCAACCAGACATTGCCCATTCAATGGGAGTGTTGAGTAGGTACATGTCGACACCTAGAAAGGAGCATTGGACAAATGTCAAGAGAGTATTTAGGTATTTGCGTGGCACGAAGGACTATGTTATATGCTACTAAGAAAGACCTAGATGTGACAGTGGTAAATTAAATGTACATGGCTTTATCGACACCAACCAAGCTGGAGACTTGGATTGACGGAGGTCAACTGGCGAGTATGTCTTCAAGGTGTTCAGCGGATCAATACATTAGATGAGTAAGAGACAGTTGGTCATAGCCTTGTCAACAACAAAAGTTGAATACATGGCGGCCACTCATGGAAGAAAATTAGTATGTTTGCAAAGGCCGTGTTCGGGAATCAAGTTTGAGTGGAGAGCTATGAAGCTAAGTTGCGACAGTCAAAGCGCAATATTTCTGGCAAAGAACCCTGCTTATCATTCGAAAACTAAGCACATCGATGTACAATACCATTTCATAAGAGATGTGGTGGAAAGTGACAAAGTGCTACTGGAGAAAGTAGAGACATTTGAAAACATAGCAGATTCGTTGACCTAGTCTGTGAGTGTTGTGAATTTCTCTTGGTGCAAAGAGGCAATGGGCATTGTTTCCCTGGGTCTATGAACAAAAGTTTAGGAATATCTTGGTTTAAACAAAGAAGACAACAAGTGGGAGAATGTATTATTTGCAATGAAATTCTATTTGAGGTGGATCAACTGACATTCGAAGTCGAGTTGGATCAACAACAGGTCGAGATTTAGGGTAGATCGACAGCAAGTTGAAGGTCTAGGTTATTTGACCAGCTAAAGTCGAAGTCGAAGGTTGAGGTGGTTTGAAATGGTAAAGGAATTGAAAACAAGTTGAAGAGTTCAACCAACAAGAGGTTGAAAAGTGGGTGTGTGGCAACCAACTAAATACAGAATGAAGTCGACTAGTAGTCGACTGGTAATTTGACTTGGAGTCGAGTGTAACAGAATCCTGAGATTCGCGGGATTTATAGCCAATGATCTGCATAGATCTATAATTGTTTTTTGGTGCACTAATTATTTAGGGTTTTCATGTTGTAAATCCTATAAAGAGGCATGTTGTAAGGTTGAAAAGGAATATAATCAATTAATCATAGAATAGCCAACCTCTAGAGAAGTCTTTAGATGTAGGTTGTTGGTCATGCAGATGTAAGCCAGATTGGCTACATGGTTGTTCTTGCCCAGGAAAGAGGGTATGATGTCGATTGTGTCTTAGGTGTGGACCAAGGTTAAACATGTAACCTTTTATTCAGATTGAATAATACAACAAGAGAGCAGAACACTCAAGGAATGTTGGTTTTCCCAGTTTGGTATTCGAGGGTAAAATATCTGTGTACTGTGTGATTTCTTTGTCATTTATGTTCTTGAATAAATTTGTATTCTCTTATGCTAGGTTTGGTGTGCAAGTGTATCACATTTATTGACATATCCAAGAACGTGATTTTACAATTACTACTACAAACACGATAAAGGGACGTGACTTAGCCTTGCATTTGGCTCAGCATGTTGAACCAGGTTTCCGTTGAAATAATGTAACTGCAAAGTGTATTTTGATTATTATTTGATATAGTATTCATTGGATCAATCCCCATTGCGGATTGATCATGTTGGCTATTGTAAAGGACCAAATCCTCTTTTGCGGATTGGTAAAAATGTAATTGTAATAGGCAGAATAAGAAGTCAGCCCCAGAATATATTAAAGGTGGTTATAACCACCTAGATTGAGAAGTCGTCCCTGCCAGTGAAGAGACACTCCAAAATGTGCCAAACTTGTATAAATAAGGAGGCTAGCACCTCACTTAGACACACACTCACTTGTTCATTTGAGAGACAAGTTTTGGAGCTGTAGTTGGANTACTTGTTTGAGTTATCTCTTGGCATTGTATTGGCTATCTATATTAAGGAAGTTTTTTTGGTTTTCTGCCCCATGAGGGTTTCCCAGTATAAATGATGTGTCTATTGTGATTGTGTATTTCTCAATGATCCTATCTTATGCTATTGTTATCTATTGAAATGCAAAGAAATCTAATAATAGCTTAAACATTAACAGTTTCATTTATGAAGATGTTGATGTTTCCTTATATTCCCTATTCTTAATTGAATATGAAAATGTTGATATGGAAGATCATTCTTGGTATCGGGATATCATTTATTATTTACAGCATGAATGTTCTCTTGATAACTTAGAAAACCATGAGAAAAGGAGGCTTCATCTTGAAGCTTCAAAATATCTTATTATGGGTACTTTATTATTTTGTAGGTCTGTCGATGGGTTATTGCTATGTTTTATTGATGAAACAACAACCCAAAATATGATAAAATAAATTACATGGCGCTGTTGACTCAAATATTCATATTGACGATCATTTTGTTGTGAAAACTACTACTCATGAAATCTTAAGGATTGGTTATTATTGGCCTTATATATTTAAATATTCATACAGATTTGTACAAGCTTGTGATGAATGCCAAAGGGCCGATGGGAAAGAGAAATTCTTTGTCATGCCTTTACAGCTTGTTATACCTAAGTTTCCATTCTCAAAATGGGGACTATATTTTATAGGGTATATTAATCCTCCTTTTGTTGGCCATGTATTTATTCTAACTGCTTCAGAATACTTCACAAAGTGGGTTAAAGTAGTGCCACTTAAGCACACCATAGATGAGTAGATGATTTATTTTCTCCAAACAAAAATATTTTCTCTATTTGGCTTACAGAGTGAAATTATTTTTGATAATGGACCAACATTCATGTTTGGAAAATTGACCCATTTCTACTATAAATTTGCAGTGAATCACTTCACTTCATCCACCTATTATCCTCAGGGAAATGGGCAAGTTGAGTCTGCAAATAAAATCTTGGTTAAAATATTGGAAAATATTATCAGTAACAAAACCTGCCAATGGCATACCTTGTTGACATATGCTCTATGGGTAGATCAGACAACCACAAAAACCAATACAGACCACACCCCTTTCCAACTAATTTATGGTTAAGAGTTTGTTATGTCTATTGATCTTGAATTAGCTTCTCTTAGATTGGCCTTTCAAGATGAAGAGTTAAAATCAACGAATATTCCTCAAATATTTAATGCTTTGTTGTCTCTTTAAGAACAAAGAAAGTATGCCTTAACTAACTTTAAGAAGAGACATCAAACTATTAAGAAATATTTTGATAAAAAGGCTAAAACAATCACTTTTGAAGCTGGCCAAAAAGTCCTTTTATGGGATTTTGTTCATGCTCATAAATGGAAGCATTCAAAATTTTAGAAATTTTGGCTAGGTCCATATTTAGTTACCTTTGTCATTGGAAATAATTCTTATTTACTTAAGGACAAAGAGGACAACCTTTTCTCATATACTACTAATGGTTCACACCTAAAACATTATATTGAACCAAAGAGGAAAGAAAAAATATTTCTTTCAAAAAAAAAAAGTAACAAATGTAAATAAAATAAATGAGTTTTCATTTTTTTCAGTAAGTTTATTGTTTAATTTTTCAGTTTTGTTTTCTTCTCTTTTGTAGATTTATTTTATTTTATTTCGTTATGATGAGTTACACTATCATATTGAGTTTATGATCATGTTTAGACCAAGCAAGTCATGTGGTTTTACAGGTATTTGAAAATTTATGACTGATTGATTTGATTTTGATGAATGCAAACAATCGGGTGAAATGAATTACTTATTTTGTGTATTTGTAGTTTCACTATGCTAAGTAAATGTACATTTACAAAGTTATATCTTGCAAGAAATAAAGTTAACAACCCTTCCCATGTCTTCCTTTATTTCCCTTGCTCCATTCCAAAAGACAAGATTTAGCATATATGGAATAAATTTATGATGTTACTTATCACTAACATCAATATATGTGTTCTTGCATTCTTGAATACATTCAATACATTGTTAATTACATATACAAGAATGCTTGATCCTTGAATCATGCTTACCATCCAATTTGATTAACTAGAGATCCTTATTCTTGGCCTACTATAAGCAGACCACCATGTGGAGTTTCCATTTGTTGACCCAAAATATGGCCAAACATATTTTCAAAATCCTACAAAGAGTTGCAAGTATCTGAGTAAGGATTGTTACATCACTTTACCTAAATTATTTATGAGAGTTATACAAGATAGGTAGGCATCCTACTAAGAGATGTCTTTTTTAAGTGAAAGCTTATACATGTCATGTTTCTCTAAACAAGAATGGTTTGGGTTTTGATAAACATTTGGTTCGGATTAAGTAAAAGCATGAGTTCCATTTTAATTGCAATGCATATTCTTGTTTAAGTGAAAGCTTATACATGTCATGTTTCTCTAAACAAGAATGGTTTGGGTTTTGATAAACATTTGGTTTGGATTAAGTAAAAGCATGAGTTCCATTTTAAATGTAATGCATATTCATCAGGCATTTGGGTTCCATGCGAAATATACTTGAGGTGGTGAAAACTTATGGCTTATGTTGAAATAAGTTATAATGATAGAAACTATTCTTCATAGTACGTGTTTTATTTTGAAGCACGGGTTTAAATTTGGCGCTCTAGTTTCAAATGGTGATATGATATATTAATTGTAAAATAGGGTTTTGATATATGAAGACCCACAACCACACCCTAAAAATCACATATGAAGATGGAAATACAACGTGATATAGTAGAGCATATGGTTGAAGGCGGTATGAGAAAAGCGTAGTGAGTGTCATTCAACATTAATGCTAATGCATTGGAATGTTTAGATTACATTCACTATGAAGTGTTTGCATGCATAACGATATTGGGAGTTGTTTTAGGGTATGTGAGGTTGGTTAACGATTTCACTTGCCATTTTTTGTGAAGGATGGAAGCTAGTTGTGAGTTCGAAGACTGTCCCACTCTTAGGATGAGTTTTTCATTTCAATTATTAAGAATCTGTGGATTGCAATGGTTTGGGAAGGAATTTAAAGAGTCAATTTAGCAGAGGGTCACCATGCACAACAAAGAGATGTGACTGACACTTTGGATAAAGGTATGTAGCTCTATGTAGTGCCTCATTTTATCTAGTCACTTTTTCCAAACCAAAGCTATTCTTTGAGGGTGTTCACTTATGAATGAACCAGTTAATAAATGCATATGACGATATTCAGACTTTATTTCATTTGATTGCATAATTAAAAATAAGAAATTGTGATGCACGAGAATCTACATCAAAATTAAAAGGAGGACAAGTTGGATAGCAACACATCATCCAACACATGCATGAAGCTTATTTGGATCCTACAAAGGAGAGCGCACCCTTTTTTATTTTGAATTTAATGAAAAGAAATGTAATTAATGTATGCAATCTAAGGCCATTCCCAAAAGATCCTTTGAGATTGTAATCTCTTTAATCTATAGATGTATTGCACAGATATCGAGCTTGGCTCTGATCTGTTTTGTAAATTCTCATTAATGTGATAGGAGAGCAGTAGGTAGGAAGGAGGGAAGGCTCAAGAAGCCCCTTCATTTATACAATTTTTTTCTTGTTCATTGGTTGTTGTTGTTATTGTTGTTGTTAAGAATGACTAAAGAGTTGTTGCTATTGAGCGCCAAAGAGATTTGTATAAGTTTGTTGAAGAGTAGTGGAGGACTACCTATATCTATGTATTTTATCATCTGAATGAATAGAACAGAGAAGCTTTGACCCAAATGTTTGGTGTTGTTGTTATTGTGTTTATCTGAATGAATGGTATGTTTCATGTTCATTTAAATTCTTTGTTTCTACTTGTTCTTGTGCTTTTGAATGTATCTGATGATTAAATACACGAGTCTGTTAAGTTAGAATAAGTTTCAATTGTTTCTCTTCTGAGAGCTCGTGCAAGGAGTGCACATTTGTCTACAAGTAGTGCATTGACAGAGTTAATTTTAACTCAGAGAATCTCAAGAGAGATAACATTGAATATGTTATCACTCCAAGAAAATCTTTGGGGTTTTAGGCCAAAGATGCTTGGTAACTCAAGAATATGATAAATTTGGTATGCTTGGAACAATGGGATAACTCAATAGCTAATGAGAAGAACAACTTATCATGCATTCGAATAAGACAGTGCTTTTAGAAATCAATAATCAGACAGAGTAATTGAAATAGGGTATGAAGAACACTAGTCTAGATAACCAAGTACATTAACATGCAAGGTCATACAAGATAGTAAGAGATCCTTTAATTCAAATTCATGATCTAAATAATAAGATAACAGTTCTTAAAAGCTAAGCTAAACTGAATCAACGTACAGAGTAATGCAACACATGAATAAATCTGACATTGACAGCAAAAGAATACTATGATTCTATTATCAAGATAAGAGTCTAAGTACATGAACGAAAATGTATCTAGGATTGAACCCATAGTTCATCTTTTGTTTTCATCTTTATAGCTTTTACATCACAGTATCTAGATCCTAAATTAATGGATCAGATTTACTAAATACAGAAAGTCAAAACAATATTTACAAAAAATAGGGGAAGATCCTCAAGATGAGGTCAATTTCCACATATGATGGTCTTCAGAGGTAGTAGAGTCCTTGTGCAGTGCAGACTAGCCTCCCAAGGCTGATTGATGACTCTTCCAAGAGATAGAATTCGAATTTGTTGAGTTGTGCAAAAACCTTGATTTGTTGCCACCAAAATAGGTACCAAAACCAACTTGGATACCTTTTCTAATCCTTATACACCAAAAATGGATCTTGAATCTGACTCTATAATTTAACATCTATCCATTACAAGTGTTTTCAAATGATTTGGATTAGTAAAGCCTCGATCTGTGCAAAATTTCAACAAATTGGGCAGTGACAGGATTTCGGTAGTTAACAGTGGTAAAAACTAAGTGCCTTAACTACCAAAAGCTCTGCTTTCGATGGTTTATGAACACTTTTCAGGTTCGTCTAAACCACCAAAAGTCAAGCTTTGTCCAAAACTACAAAAATGCAAAAATGTATTACCTTGTTGATTTGTTGAAGGTTTAGAGTGCCTTTGGTGATGTTCCTCCTCCTCTTACAAGACTAGAAACCTCATGATGTTGTGTACTGGCCTCTGTTTCTTTTTCTAAAGAGGTGGCTAGCTCAGCTAGGGTTTCCAAACCTGTATGATCCTGAGCTAGAGGTTGGGATTCTTTTATCTTTAGCCTCAGAAGTCTAAGTTGCCTGTACAACTTCATATTCTCTTTTATCAGCACCCTGTTCCTGTCCTTGATTTTATCATGCTTTTCCTTGACAGTTTGGTTAATGTTATAAAGTTATGCATTTCTTTCAGTCAACTTTGCATTTGTCTTTTTAATGACTCTTTCTAAAACTTCCATCTCATAGATCTGTTTCATAAGTTTATTGATTTTCTGAGTCTTGGATGCTTTAGGTTTGCTTGAAGAAGCTTATGCTAATGGTTGACTGTGTTCACCTGGATGAGTTGGTGAGGGCAAGTTGGGATAATATTCTGCAACTTTCTCAGCCTGTTCGTCACCCTGTGTCTCTGCTGACTCTTGCTCTGGGTCTGAGACACTATATGGTAAGTTCAGAGGGTTATCTCCTTTAGCAAGATCTTCGGTCTGCTCACCCTCTGTGCCAAAATTTAATTTCCTTTTAGTTCTTTTTCTTTTGGCAGAGGATGATTATGTTGGCTTTCTTGGAGGTGAGATAGCCCTCCTTTTTCTTCGACTTCTCTTAGGGGTGATGGACTTCTTAGCAGCTGACTTTTTTCTTTTATCATCCTATTGAAGATTAGTTTGGAACTCATTCCAAAATAGGAAATGATTCCAGTCCACTTGTTTCTTCTTCAAGGATTCTTTAACAATGAGTGTAATCAACCCTTGGTGTGACAAACTGCTGGCCACTTTGGTAGGTTTCACCTTGACCTATCTTGCCATTTTTGTGAGAGCTTTATGCAGGTAAAAGGGTTGATTGATAGGTGATCTGCATGTGAAATGGTTCAATAGTTTAAAGTGGTAAAACATAACCTTGTTGTACCTGCCTTCACAGGTGATGTATGCAAAAATTGCTTTCAACAGAGCTTGCCATTTAGGCTCAAGAAATGACATTGGTATGTCTTTCTTCCAGATGAGATCCTTATGTTGAGGTTGAAAATATGATCTGAACTCAATGTTTGTAGGTACAGTGGTCTTGAACCAACATTCCCCTGTTCTAGGGAGGCCAGTAATCTTAGTGATGGTTGCTTCATCTACCACGAATTCCTCCTTGCCTATAACAGTTGTCCTCCCATCATATGATAATGCAACAGCTTCCAAGAGTTGTTGGTGAAAGTCTTCAAGCTTCTGACAGTATGTGAACACACCAACCAGTTTGAAAAAGTCGGCCACTTCAGGGTGTTCTTCTAGATACCATGTTCCATCCAACTCAGACCTGAGAGTTGGCCCAACTTTTGGCATTTGATGAGTTGGTTGAATTGTCCCTGCAATTTAGTAAAAAAACTACAAACTAGGAGACAACACACCTAAATTTCGGAGGACACAGAGGGTGTATGTTGAGTTATAAGGCACAGAGAAGGGATGAATCAGAGTTTGATTCACATTAACCAAATCTTCAACAGATTCTAATCAACAATTGAGGCTGGATTATAGCTGAGACTTCAATTTCATGTGACAGATATAATTGAACTAAAACTTGAGAGAATATAAACTACCTAATGACTCGGGCCTTCTTCGAATTGAATGACAGGTGGCTTGGTGACAAACAACAAGACTCATGCTTCTTCTAGTAGTAACGACAATTGACTGTAGAGTTGGGTTTGTTAATGAAATCACGGGATTCCATCTAATACACATAATTTCAGATTTGATTTCTAAATGAATGGATTTGAAAGCATGATTAAATGGAGTCATTATTAACATATCCTCCCAAGACTTGAAGCTCTGAAAGGCCAAGTGACTAATCAATACAGTTAACCTAAAATAATCTCATAAAATTATGTGTTATGCCGAGCCTTCATGTGAAATGACAAGTGGTGGTTTGAAAGGACTACAGAGCATCAAAACCCCGATCAGGTGTAATGATAGCATCTTACCTCACCAATTCCATCAATTTGCAGTGGTTACCATTTGATGATTGCGCCAACTGACAGCCGAAACATGCGAAAGCATGGGCTTTTTTTTTTCCACGTAGAAACCTTTTCGGTGGTTAACTAGGATTTTGTTTTTCCCTTTTAACTACTGAAAGCGAAGGCTTTAGGTGGTTAATGAGTGCTTTTCAGGCCCTCCTAAACCACCGAAACCTGACATTCTCTCTTTTTCTTGAAAAAACCAAATCAAATGTTTTTTCCAAGTTTATTTAGAAAAAATAGACTCTCTAACAAGCCTAAAAAGATTTAGAAATAAATTTGTGGGCTTCTCCCTATCACCTAAAATGACAATTTTGATTGTGCTAGTTTAGGAGATAACAAAATCTTTGATAGTAGTAGTGCAGAGGATGTACAAATCCACACAAAGAGTGCGTAGGCCAAGTCGTTCTCAGACTCGTCGTTTAGAGGAAGAACAATTAAGTGTTGCAAAGATTCCAAGGATGCAAGGAGTGCATGCAAGGATTTAAACCCTTGGAGGAACAATCTCAGGAGAGATAGCAACCAGAAGTGTCAAGGAGGGATACTTAGGAATTTCCTAAGTCCAAACACTTTGCAGTGCAAGAGGAGCACACTGAGGGAAGATAGAGGTTTCATATACCTCGAAAATCTAATCTCAAGAGGGGTAGTGACCGTGATCCTTTGAAGGGAAGAGTTCAAGAAGCGATGCTGAAGATACTATGGGATATCGTGAAGGAGCTGGTGACCGTCATATGTGAGGCAGTTATGCAAAGGATAGCCATAAGGGTCCTTCATCACTTAGTACATTTAGAGGTTTAAAGGAGTGAAAGGGATCTGGGATAGTCGAAGTCCTGAAGGAGCGAAGCGATCATGAACGTTCACCCATAACAGACATGTGTCAACAGATCTGTGAGGTTTGGAGGAAAGACACTTCAGAGAAGGGCTTGTGTAAAAGGAGGAAGAACCTCGAATCCTAAAGGCCAAATTTCATCGTAACCATTGATCGCGGAAGGAACACACGTCGAAAAATCATTCTATTCATGGGTAGATCACTCTGGGAGTAAGGGGAGAAGGGAGCGTAGACCGGAGGTCGTTCGAAGCCGAAGATGAGGACTCACACTGACCACTGATTTAGGGGTGGACATGTGGAGAAATATCATGAGTTTGGGATATATCACTTCGGGAATTTGGAAGGCAAAGTGGTTTCCAAGAATATTGAATCCCGAAGCTTAGTGCCTTTTGGGTTAAGTCCCAGTCCACAATCTAAGGTCGTATGAGGAAAGGGGCCTAGGGGAGGGAGATAGCGCATGTCGTTCAGATTTATTTTAAAGGGGAAAGAGCTCCAAGAACATGCCCATGGGTTTCAAAGAACCTACACAGAGAGCTAAGGAGGGCCTATGTAAACTAAAATTTGGGTTCAGTAAGAGCCTAAGAGTCGATATGACTTTGAAATTGATCGATCCTTGACTGAGAGGTCGAGCAGACCCTAGGAGAGGTAGGGGGTTTGCGTCAAGTGGTATCAGAGCCATAATTTAATATCTGTGTTAAGAAATCTTAGCGCCATGCCGCCAAGGAGACACGAGGACAGACTTGTGACAAATCCAGTAATGGAGGAGGAAATGAGAAGACTTTGTGCAAGGCTAGATTCCATGGAAACTGCACAAAGAAGAGCACCATATGCGGGTGAAATTAGTGAGGCCAAAAGTGAAGAAATGGAAGTTGAAGGAGATGCAAGATAAGATGCTACAAAAGAACGCTTGTTGAGAGCTGTTGTAAAATTGGGAGCCAAAGAAAAAATGGAAATCCCAATGCATGAAGGCAATTTGGATGTGGAAGAATTGTTGGACTGGATAAGAGCAATGGATAAATACTTCGAATATGAGGATTTTGATGATGAGAAGAAGATAAAACATGTTGTCACAAGGTTAAAAGGGCATGCAAAACTGTGGTTCTATGAACTGTAGGCTGACGGAAGAATAAAAGGAAAACATAAAATTAAAAGCTGGAACAAAATGGTAGCCAAGCTAAAGGCTAAATTCATACCCAAGGACTACCAAATAAATATGTTCAGGAGACTACAGAACCTGAGACAGAAAGGATTGACAGTGAAAGAGTACACAAAAGAGTTCTATACGATGAACATCAGAGTTGTTCATTGTGAGAGTGATGAAGAGAAGGTTGTCAAATACATTAATGGCCTGAGATATGAAATCCAGGATGAGATCAGCATGGTGACTATGAGGATGATTGAAGATGCTTATCAGGTTTCCCTGAAAGTAGAAGAAAAGTTGGCCAGGAAGAAAATCCAACGAGGTAGAGGAAAAATCCCACAAGAGGTAAGGGAATTATCCATGACAAGGCTTAGAAGCCCAAAGCTGAGACTGGAAAGTTTCATAGTCATAAAGAAATAGGAGGAAGTTCCCAAGGGAGACAGTATGGTGGTAGAATTTCTTTTCCACGAGAAAGAGGAAGAGGAAGAGGTAGAGGCGGAGAGGAAAAATTCTATGCCTATAGAAAGACAGGGAATATGTTTTGGGAGTGCCTCGAGAAAAAGAAAGAAGGAGGAGAAGCTCACATTTCTGAAGCACAAAGAAGAAATGTTGAAGGAGAATATGTTGAAGATGGAAGATCCCTCATGATGAGGAAAATTCTCTTGAAACCAGAGAAAGAGGTGGAAGCACCAGTATAGAGAAACAATCTATTTAGGACTGCTTGCAAGACCAAGGATAGGGTTTGCAAGGTGATAATTGATAGTGGGAGCACTGACAATCTAGTATCCACAGAGATGTTGGAAAAGCTAGAGTTGGAAATGAATGCACATCCAAATCCATATAAAGTATCATGGTTTCAAAAAGGAAACCAAGTAATGGTAAATAAACAGTGCCAAGTTGAATTTAAAATAGGAGGATACAAAGATGAGATTTTATGTGATGTAATTCCCATGGATGTTTGTCATGTTTTGTTGGGAATACCATGGAAGTTTGACTGAAATGTCATACATGATGGGAGGAAGAATACTTACACCATAGAGAAGAATGGTCAAACACATATGTTGCTACCAATAGAGGATAAAAAGGTGAAGGAAGAATCCAACCCAAGAATACTTCTCATGAGTGGGAAGGAGCTCTTGAATGAAGTCAATAAAGAACAAGACATGTAGTTTTCTATAGTGAGTAAACCTAGAGTCATCCTTATCAGTACTACTATGGATGATATGCCTAAAGAAATCCAGGAGCTACTGGAAAATTTTGCTGATATAGTAGTGGATGAGTTACCTTGCTCATTGCCACCCATTAGGAGCATCATTCATCACATTGATCTTATTCCAGGAGCAAGATTTCCAAACAAAGAAGCATATAGGTTGAGACCCCAAGAGAATGAAGAGGTCAAGAATCATGTCCAAGATCTGTTAGAAAAGGGTTTAGTCAGAGAGAGCTTAAGCCCATGTGTAGTACCAACTGTATTGAGTCCTAAGAAGGATGGAGGATGGATAATGTGCACAGATTCCAGAGCCATCAACAAGATCACTATCAGGTACATATTTCCTTTACCCAGGATGGATGATTTGATGGATTGCTTGAGTGGAGCAGGTTATTTTTCAAAGATAGATCTAAAGACTGGTTATCATTAGATAAGAATGAGAGAAGGATATGAATGGAAAACAACATTCAAAATAAATGAAGGGTTGTATGAGTGGCTTGTTATGTCATTTGGCTTAACAAATTCCCCAAAAACATTTATGAGGTTGATGAATGAAGTACTTAAAGACTTCATAGGTAAATTTTTCATTGTGTATCTGGATGATATACTAGTCTTTAGTAAAACTAAGGAGGAACACTTGAGACACTTCACATTAGTGATGAGGAGGTTGCAGCAAGAGAAGTTGCTGATAAATATAAAGAAGTCATATTTTATGAATACAAAACTCATATATTTGGGTTTGTGATCTCTTCAAATGAGCTAAAGATTGACCAGAGATTGACCATATAATGGGTTTTTGATCAGAGATTGACCATCACCAAGTAGTATATTCGAGGTAAGAAGCTTCCATGGATTAGCAAATTTCTATAGGAAATTCATTAGAAATTTCAGTGGTATATGTGCACCAATATTAGACACTGTGAAGAAGAGACACAAATCCTTTAAGTGGACAGAAGAGGCTGAGAAGAGATTCAAGATATTGAAGGATAAAATCACAGAACAACCAATTATGGTTCTATTAGATTTTGGAAAGACAATTCAGGTAAGGTGTGATGCTAGTGGAGTAGAAATTGGAGCAGTCTTAAGTCAAGATAATAGACCTATTGCATATTTCAGTGAGAAGCTTAATGATACCAAGAATAAGTACTCCACATATGACAAAGAATTATATGCAATGATTCAAGCCTTAAATAAGTGGAGGCATTATATTATTCCCAAATAATGTGTGTTGTATAGTGATAATCAATCTCTACAGTTCATAACCAGGTAGGAGAAGTTGAATCAGAGGCATGCAAAGTGGGTGGAATTTATGAATAATTTCACTTCCTTTATCAAGAATATCAGTGGGAATGAAAACAAATTTGCAGATGCTTTGAGTAGGTGATGTTTTATTATGCAGGAATTCAAGGTGGAAACCTTGGGGTTTGAACACTTTAAGGAAATATATGGTAAAGATGCAAATTTCAAAGAATCTTATGAAGCCTGTGCAAATCCTTTTCTAAGGGATAGAATCCCGTGGATGGAATATTTAATTCAGGATGGACTGTTTTTCAAAAGCATCCAGTTGTGCATACCAAAATTCTCAATGAGAGACAATATGTTGAAAGAAAAACATAGTGGAGGCCTAGAAGGACATTTTGGCCATGACAAAACATTCGCACAGTTGAGTGGCTCATACTGTTGGCCAGATATGAGATCGGAAGGGAAGAAATTTATAAACAAATGCAAAATTTTCTAGTATGCAAAAGGGAGAAAACAAAACACTGGTATTTATCAGTCGTTGCCTATTCCATATAGGCCTTGGGATGCTATCAGCATGGATTTTGTGTTGGGATTGCCAAGAACCTAGAGGGGAACTGATTCCATATTTGTGGTAGTTGACAGATTTTCCAAAATGGCACACTTCATACGATGCCAAAAGAAAAATGATGTTACACACATAGCATGTTTATTTTTCAATGAAGTTGTGATACTACACGGATTGTCGAGGAGCATTGTCTCAGACAGAGAAACCAAATTTGTTGGTCATTTCTGGAGAACACTGTGGAAGAAATTGGGGATGGATTTGTCCTTCAGTTTAGCATATAAACCTCAAACAGATGGACAAATTGAGGTGGTAAACAAAAGTTTGAGGAATTTGTTGAGGAGCTTAGTCACTGAGCACCACAGTTAGTGGGATCAGATTCTACCACAAGCAGAATTCACATACAACGATTCACCAAATAGGAGCACCGGAAAAAGTCCATTCAAGATAGTGTATGGAATGCACCCAAGGGGAATATCAGAGTTGATATATTTGGGACAGAATGAGTTCAGAAGTGCGGGAAAAGCATATTTTGTTGCAGAGATGTAGAAACTTCATGGTGAGATCAAGGAGTAGTTGCAGGATAGCAACAAGAAGTACAAAAATAGAGTTGATCAACATAGGAGAGAGATTCAATTTGAAGTGGGATATCATGTTTTAGCACACTTGAGGAAGGAGATATTCCCAAGGGGAACATATAAAAAAACTGAAAATGAAAAAGATAGGACCATGCAAGATCCTCAGAAAATTTGCAGCGGATGCTTACGAAATAGAGCTACCAAACAATGTGGGAATATCACCCATTTTTAATGTTGCAAACATGTTTCCTTACAGGGAAGATGAAACAGAAGAATCAAAAAATCATAAGTAAATCAGATGGGAGAAAAAAATTCCCGTAGTAGAGAATCCATTGATGGAGAAGATCATAGATCATAGGATTGGCAAGAGGACCAGAAAGAAGACTTATTTTCAATACATTGTAAAGTGGAAAGGCCATCCAGAAGAAGATGTCAGCTGGGTAAGTGAAGCAGAGATCCAGAAGCAAGGAAAGATAGTGCAGGAGCCCATGAATTTTTGGACAGAGGACTATGATGCAGGAGCATCTACATCATCATTAAAAGGAGGACAGGATGGAGAGCAACATATCATCCAGCGCATGCATGAAGCTGATTTGGATCCTACAAAGGAGATCACACCCTTTTTGAATTTGAATTTAATGAAAAGAAATGTAATTAATGTATCGAGGCTAAGGTCATCCCCAAAAGATCCTTTCAGATTGTAATCTCTTTAATGTATAGATGTATTATATAGATATCAATCTTGGCTCTGATATGTTTTGTAAATTCTCATTAATGTGATAGGAGAGTAGTAGGTAGGAAGGAAGGAAGTGTCGAGAAGACCCTTCATGTATATAATTTGTTTTCTTGTTCATTGGTTGTTGTTGTTTTTATTGTTGTTGTTAAGAACAACTGAAGAGCTATTTTTGTTGAGAGCTAGAGAGCGTTGTATAAGTTTGTTGAAGAGAAATGGAGGAATGCCTATATCTATGTATTTTATCATCTGAATGAATAGAACATAGAATCTTTGACCCAAATGTTTGGTGTTGTTGTCACTGTGTTTATCTGAATGAATAATATGTGTTACACCTCAAAATTGCTCAACTGGATAAGTGTCGCACATGCCTCTCACTTGTTGCAAGTGTCGCAAATGTTATTGGGTCGTGTTATCATAATGACGACACTAAAGAGACACTTGAAACCTCTTATGTGATTGGTTTAAAGGAAGAGACTGGTTCACTGGAGTCAAACATCTC